>CAUYLG010077776.1:0-127700 GCA_963573385.1 Cacajao melanocephalus
TTAGGTCTTATGTTTAAATCTTTAATCCACCTGGAGTTAGTTTTTGCATAAGGTGTAAGGAAGGGGTCCAGATTTGTGCTGGAAACCCCTGGTGCTGGCTGAAATGGCCACCAGTGCTGTGCTGGAAACCCATGGTGCTTGTCACCCCATGGGAATCTCCTGGTCTATGGGCCGTAAAGACCCCGGGAGAAGTGCAGTATTGGAACCAGAGTGCTGGAATGGCCAGAAAAGTCCCCGGTGGCCTCCGTTGGGTTGGAGGATGGTCTTCTGGCACGTTGCACTTCCTGGATGAGGCAGCGCCCCACCCTGCCTTGGTTTGCCCTCTTTGGGCTACACCCACTCTGCAGCCAGTCCCATTGAGATGAACCTGGTACCTCAGTTGGAAATGTGGAGATCATTTGCCTTCTGCATTGCTCTCACTGGGAACTGCGCTCCAGAGCTGCTCCTATTTGGCCGTCTTGGTGGAAGTCCCTGAAATTTTTTTTTTTTTAATATTTCAAGTTCAAGATGAGAACTTGAAATTTGTGTGTGTGTGTATACATTTGAGCATGACTGTGTAGTGAATGTTATTTTTGTATGCAGGTAAGAGACCTCCCTCTACTGGGCAGACACACAACTGCTGCCCATACTTAGAATGAAGAAACCTAGTTTTTATATTCTATATTAAGAAAAGGTAATGTACATCTTCAGTTATTTAAGTGGTTTTATAATACAGCTTATTTTGCCCTAGAATGTTTTGTCACAAAGTCTCTTCCTCTTCTCTTATTTTCCTTCATCTTTTGACAAAGCATAAGTGTTGCCATGACACATCGTGTTAATAACCAACACAACACCAAGCCATTGTCAGCTTTTTCATTACATTGATGTGAAAAACTGGTGCAAAGCCAGCAGGCAAGATTATAGTGCCCTTAACTTGGTCACCTAATGGAGAAGTTTATTCTAAAGCCAATTTAATGGTAGTTCAGGCTATGCATAGGTTCCACACAGATAGGTGCTAATTTCTGTGGCTTCCTAATGCAAGGTTGCCATTCTAATGCCTTGTCTGAGAAATTCTGTAGCCTTTCTACCTTTCTACAGCTTGCTTTCCTTTCCCCTGTTTTTTCATCCATAAATCAGATGTCAGCCATATAGGGGAAATGAATGTTCATGGGTTGAAAGATAGGAAAAAGCAGGGTATATTATTATCATTTTCTATTCAGAGTAACTGGAATAATGGGATGCAGTAGAAACTGTGCTGAAGAGGTGAGCTGGGTACACACTGAGTACATTTTATGCTGTGTCTAGACTTTATCCTGACATAAAGGGTCATAATCTTAAAAGCCTCCAGGGAATAGGTAGATCTGTAATTGGGAAGCTGGTGGGAACAGAAGAGAAGTTGACCCACTTAAAGGAGGCAACCACAGTTTTACTCAACCAATGGTTGCCATGTGTGAATGCTTTTTTTTTCCCCCAAGTAAATCTGTACTTTTAAATTTTGACAATAAATTTTTAAATCCCTCAGTTTAAGCTACCTTGTGAGACAAGTTCTTAGTAAGCTTGTGGAACAGACATGTGATGAGGGGTTAAACTAGGGTTTGGTCAGTGAAAACTAATTAATTTATGCTGTTTTATCCCTGGAGTCATGATTACCTGATTAGTTTCTTTTATAGCAAATTTTCAGAATGATAAAGGATTGTTTGTAGCCTGGCAAAAGACTCTTCAGCCTTTCCTCAATACGTCATGCTTAACCCTTAGATATAAATCTAGTGTTTATGGCAGATTTATTTTTTTGTCTGACTGTGGTCCAGTGACAACTCACAGTAGATATTTAGCATGTATATGGAAAAAATTAATAAACATTAATTTACTAGTAAAAAAGAATGTTTTACTTTTTCTCACCAAATATATCACCTCTTAGAGAAAACCCTAGGCCCTACCAAATTGTTGACGGATGGCTTTATTACAGGGCTATAAAATATAAACAAGTCAGCTCCTGGTTGACCTAATTATATACCAAGACAGGATACTGAAACCTATTGTTTTTATGTGACTGGAAGGAGTAGATCCTGAGAAGAATTCCCAGCATGGGCAATCTCTGCAAGCCCTTAAGGAATAGAATCTTAGTATTAGGGTACTAAATGATAGAGTACTTAGTACTAAAAGCACAAAATAGGGCAAAGCTTGCAGGGAAGGTAAGAGAGATTTTCCTTTAGAAAAGGAGGTTCCATTGCTAGAAGAGAGCTACTTGCAGGGACCCTTTCTTCAATCACCCATTTAACATTCATTAATGAAGAAACTACTCCCTATTAGGCTCTGAGGATATAGCAGTGGTCAAGACGTTGCCCTAGCCCTTATAAGCAGGTAGTCAACAACACAAAGTGACAGATGCCATGGAAAGGAAGGTGCAGGGTAGCTTGGAACTCTTAGAAGAACATCTAAACCAACCTGATGAGATGGAGGTCCCTGAAGGTGTTTTATGAAAACAATGCCTGTGGTGAGAATTATGGGATGAGTGGTAGTAATTCGAGGAAAGTACTTTTCTTGGAGGGTGAAGTTGGGATGGGCAGCAGAGTGGACCAAGAATAAGGAAGAGTATACTCAAAGCCCAGGAGGCAAGAGTGAGCTTAGTGTGTCCCCAGAAGGGAAGGACATTTATTCTAGCTGAAGTTTAGAGTTTAAAAGGAAAGTGGTAATATCCGAGTCTGGAGCCATAATTAGAGGATAGATCCTGCAGGGCTTTGTAAACCATATTAAGAACTTTGGATTTCATTATAAGAATAAAGAGAAACCATAGAATTTTAATCAAGAAGCTCATCAAGGGACTCACTGGATCACACTTAACATTTTAGAAAGGTTGCTTTGTGATAATGAGAATATCTGAATTGGAAAAAGCTTGAAGCAGAGAGATCAATTAGGAGCTTGTTGCAGTATTCCAGGAGAGAGTTGACAGTGGCTGGAAATAGGAGAGTGGCAGTGTGGCTAAAGAGAACTACATAGATGTGAAGGGTTCTTAATAGTCCACATCCTGTCTTGCTTACACACAGCCCTCAGGAATTGATTAGATGCTGCAGTGGCAGTGGTGGATGAAGAGGAAATCAGGTATGAAGCTTACATGTGAGCGACACTGGGACCCTAGAGATAAGAAATACATAAGGAGATGTGGGAGATGGTTTTGGATGTCGAGTTTAGATATTTTTGGTACTTCTAAATGGAAGTATCCAGTATGCAGTCTATCTTAAATTAGGAGAGCAATCTGTCTTAGAGATACAGATATTGGAGACATCAGTATTTTGATGATAATTGAAGCTATATGAGTGGATAAAGTATTTGAGCAGATGCTCTCTCATCTATAGATTACCTGTCAAGGTAGACAGGTAGTAAAAATGTGGGCTAATGTGAAGGACATAAAGTACATACCTTTGTGCAAAATGATGAAACATTTTGTTAAAATATAAATATATTCATATGAAATCTTTAATATAAAAATATGGTTTTTACAACTTAGGTCCTGTGACTGGAGTTCTACATGGTCTTTATTGCTTAGGTCATACTTAGAATGCATTATCTGTGATTTCCAGTTTTTATTTCTATAAAGTAGAATGAGAAACAAAAGTTGTTTGCAAAAAAAAAAATCTGAATACATATTCTATCTAGATATTTACTTTTCCTTTTGGTCGCTTAAAGCTGTCTCACTCAACCTAATTCATTTTTTAAAAGTAATTTGTCTTTATTAAGGCTTCCTAAAGCACTCAACTATTTTTTTTGGAATCACATTTTTTCAGATTGTGGAAAATATAAAATAACAGTAGAGTTGAATGAGAAACAAATATTCTTGGTAATTAAGTATACAACTCATCTGGTGGGTGCCAAGGGCCAGGGTGTTCTATAGAGTAAACAAACAGCTTCAGCATGGGTCAGGATTATTACAGAGATGATAAAAATACTGGCTTAGCTGCTGATTAGCTGAGGCTGTTTAAAAGAATTCCTACTATAAAGTAAATTTTATGAATATACATGTAATGATATTTCCTTTTAAATCCTAAATTCTGTTTTGCAAAATCAAGCTTTAAAATAAAACATACTTACTTCTCAGTTTATCAGAATTGCTGTTCTTGTCTTTTTACTTATTCCAGGGGCAGTAAGGCATGTATAAGCCTATTTTTCTCATTTTTAAAATGAAAAATAAAATTCTATCAAAATGGGACTCTTAATGTTACAGCAAGCCTTTGTGACTGAGAGCAAATCTCATTCCCTGGACGTGGGGATGAGGTGTTAGAATTGGTCCACCATGAGTCTATGCCCAACCCAGCTGCATCATCTGACCGGGAGGGCAGAGTTTTATGAGAATAGGGCAGCTGCTACTGAAACCATAAGAATGAAGAAAGAGAAGAGTTTGAGTTGGAAAAACAATGTATTTCTTACCTACTCTCCCATGAACCTGCTCCTCATCAAACCTCTTCCCAGACTAACCAGTCTAAAAGGTGTGGTTTCCTCCTTGAATTCATAAAGTCTTAAAGCTGTGCTGCAAACTGGATTTTGTAGGAGAAATTGCACCTCTTCATTTGTCTGAGTGGTAACGATTGCCTGTGGGAAAGGGGGCCAGTCCCTTTGCCTTTACTGAACTGGTCCTGCTCCCTCAGACTTGCTTAGGTGTCCTTAGCAATGACTTGGATTCAAACAGAAAAATCAAAGAGGTAGTTCAAGCCTAATCTGGGACAGACACTTTGCTTGCAAGTCATGTTCTGATCTCTCATTTGTCTTTTTTTTCCTTGAAAGAGAAAAGGCTTCTTTTTCTTGCTTTCCCACCTGTTTATTTGTTTTCCCATCTAAGATACCTTTGTAATCAGTGATATATTGCCTTTGCAGTGCATTCATTCTAGCCATTGCACAATAGTGGCTGTGACTAAGGATAGAAGTCAGGCTTCAACTCAGCTTTATCTGTCACCCAGATATTACAAGCGTCAAACAGAGCTGCCTCTGCTGAAATCCCTAAAGCTAACAGAACAGAAAACAAAACACAAAACCATTGTTGATCTCATCCTTCGAGGTGCCTTGGCCTTTGTTCTTGGGGAAGGAGGAAGATGAGGGAAAAGCACAACCTCAGGCATGAGTGGAGCAGGTGGGACTCAGAGCCTCCTAGCTCCTTCCCAGACAGTGCTCCAGTGATCTCCACATGTACAGGGCCTCCACTGAGATTTTATTTGAAGAAAGAATTCCAATGCTGAAAAGAAAAAAATCCTACAATCACTGCCCTGGTCAAACATAGAGATATAAAATTTTTACCCCCTTATACATGCCAGTGGTTAGTCTTACTCCTGTTTTGTCTGCTTTGTTTTTATTTTGAGAACTTTTCTTATTTGAAAGCTATTTATCCAGGATATACCTTCTACATAATCAAGTTATCTCTTTTTAGTGTATTCATGGAAAATTTTTTAAACTTTTAAGTTTTTAAAAACTTAATTGATGTTCCTTGCAGAAAAAATTATAAAATGCATAAAAAAAGAGGTAACTAAAAATCAACCTACAATTCTACCACCAGAGACAAATATTTTTAATTCAACATTGTATCCTATTATTGTCCCTACAATATATATGGAACATTTATCCACTTTATTCTTTTCTGCTTCCTCTAACTTAGTAAGTCTTTAAACTGGTCTCCCTTTTCCACTTTTGTCCTTTGCCAGCCTATTTGCCTTCCAGTAGCTAGATTAATCTGTGAAAAATAGAAGTTTACTTAATCATTTCCCTGGTTAGAACCTCTCAATGTTCCAATGGACAAGTAAAACACCCTTTTTATCAGACACAGGGGCTGCTTGCTCTGGCCCTGGGAACTTCTTTTGCCATGTGTTTACCATCTAGGTTCTCTATGAGGCTATATCAGCCCCCAGGGGTTCCTTCTGTATAACACATCTGAGAAATTCCTCCAGGTGTCTAGCATGTGTTGGTACTCAACCCTGGGTTCCAGTGTTAATACAGATAATTTCCTCTTTGGTGATTTCAGTACTTGTGTGAGAAACTAGAGAAACTAGGTACGTAGAAACATGTTGCCATTTTTCTCTTTAACGAAAAGCTCCTTCCCACTAAATAGTCAGCTGTGCTGTTTGTGCAGTGCCGGCTGCATCTCTAAGATGTGGTGATGATGGTTTAGAATAAACGCATTTGGTCACGTCAGGTGCCTCCTAGCCAGGAAGGGCTGCCTTTAACAGTTGCAGAGCAGACCGGGTGCGGTGGCTCACGCCTGTGATCTTAGCACTTTGGGAAGCCGAAGTGGTTGGTCATGAGGTCAGGAGATCGAGACCATTCTGGCCAACATGGTGAAACCCCCTCGTACTAAAATACCAAAAATTAGCCAGGTGTGGTGGCACGTGCCTGTAATCCCAGCTACTTGGGAGGCTGAGGCAGGGGAATTGCTTGAACCTGGGAGGCAGAGGTTGTAATGAGCCGAGATTGCACCATTGCACTCCAGCCTGGCGACAGATTGAGACTCTGTCTAAAAAAAACCAAAAAAAACAAAACAGTTGCAGAGCGAGACACTCTCTCTCTCTCGTTCTCTCTCTCTCTCTCTAGGTATATATCTCTATATAGAGAGAGATATATCTCTCTCTCTCGATATATAGATAGAGAAAGAAAGAGATATATATATAGAGAGAGATATATATCTCTATAGAGAGATATATATCTCTCTCTATATATATAGAGAGATATCTCTATATATATATATATATCTCTATATATCTATATCTATATATATCTCTATATCTATATATCTATATATATATCTCTCTCTATATAGAGAGAGATATATATATATATATCTCTCTCTATATAGATATATATATCTGTCTCTCTATAGAGATATATATATATATCTGTATGTATATATATCTATATATAGATATATATATATATCTATAGAGAGAGATATATATATATCTGTTTTGGTTTTTTGTTTTTTTTTAGAAAGAGTCTCAGTCTAAAAAAGAGATATATCTCTCTCTCTATATATATAGATATAGCTCTATATATAGAGATATATATGTATCTCTATATATCTCTATATATCTATATATCTCTATATATAGAAAGAGATATATAGAGATATATAGATATGTATATCTCTATATATAGAGAGATATATCTATATATATAAAGAGAGATATCTCTCTCTATATAGAGAGATATATCTCTATATATAGAAAGAGATATGTAGATATATATATATAGATAGATAGATATAGAGAGAGTTTCAGGTGTTTAAGCCATCCAGTGTATGGTATTTTGTTATGGCAGGCTGAGATGACTCAGATATTGGCCTAACTTTAATTCTTAAAATACTGAGATCCTCTCATCCTTGACACAATTTCCATGTCAGGTCACTTGAAGAAGCAGAGGAGCTTAGAGAGACCTACCTTGTCATGGATCATCAGCCACATCAGAAAAGTCTATTGTGTACCTCTCCACACACTCACACAAAAAAGTTGAAGTGAACTAAAACAACAATGAAAACCAAAGCAAAACAAAAAAGAAACTCCTTAAACAGAGTACCCCCATGCAGTTCAAACCAGAAAACAAAGCACAACACCAACAAAAAAGAAAGGAAAGAAGAAATCAAGGAGGGAGGAGAGGTAAGAGGATAAAGAAGGAGAAGAGATGGAAAGGGAGGGAAATGGAGAAGGGAGGTGGAGGTAGGTTGTAGCATAAATTCCCTGGCTTCAATCTCTCATTTGGGTGCAAATGAGATTTTCAGAGTAAAATGGATATCTATGGCTTGGGCCCTGGTGAGAGACTTTACAATAGAGAATTAAGGAACCAAGTCAGACCTTAAGCTTCTTCCTTTTCTAACTGCTCTATAAGTTCATGGTTCTAATCTACCTGACAGTACTAAAGAAATTCTTTAATAAATAACTTGTCTTGGGGTGAAACTCACTTCATACTTCATATGCATAAATTTTGCATGAATATGTAGAAGTCAGAACATTTGTGTAGCAATATATAGTTACAACTAATTTTTACGTACATTATCCCATCAAATTCCAATGTTTCTACTCAAATCCAAACTAGCCCCATCTCAGGAAACTTGTCTTGGGGATCTAATCCCAGCATTTCAACACTTTGCGTTGAAATGCTGGAGCGAGTCATCTTTGAGCTTTACTTTCCCTTCTATGCTGCAAGACCCCATTCTCCTCAGCCTGTCCTGTGATCTTTATCTGACAAGCTGCTCACTCAACGTGGGCACAGTGGGTGCTAAATAAGTATTTGTTGAATGAATGAGTGAATGAATACATCTACATTTAAATCAATAGTTTAATGCATATTTTCCTGTTTGTGGTCTCTTTGTGACTTCTCCCATAGTTTCATTCTTTTTGTCCATATGTCCTCATATCCTGCTTGTTTATGTTCAAACTGCAGCAGGCAATGAATTGCCCACTGAACATGCAAAACATCTTCCCTCTTTCGAATTTGTATTCAAGCTCTTCTCTCTGCCTGGAGAGCCTTCTTTCCTCACACCTTTGTCTAACAAATGAACTCCACTCATCTATCACTGCCAGTCTAAATACTATGTCTATGCTGTAGATTTCCTGGAACTTCAGATCCATTGAATGAGAATCTCTGAGACAGAGCCTGGGATCTTTATTTTTATTTAACAAGGACCTCAATTGCAATCTTCTGCATTCCTTTGGGCGGCTTTGGGAAATTGTTGCTTAGACTACATTGGTTCTTAAATCAAGGAATGCATTTTACTCAGCATTGCATCCTAAGCCTAGCACAGTGTTTGTCTATAAGAGGCATTCAATACATGCTTATTGGCCCAAACTGGATTGATTGTAACTTCATGCCTGCATCTCTCAAATTCTTGGATTTACAATGGAAAACGCAGTATATAGAAGAGAAAAGAATGCTAATAGAGGAATTTTTACCATCAGTTCAAGAGATGTTTGAGGGCTGAGCAAATTTCCTAATGACTGTGTATAAAAGGCTAAATAAGGCTCTTTCCTAAAGAAAGAAGTCTCTCCTAAACTTACTGGAAGCTTACACCCTGACTTTGATTGCAGGTTATATGAACTGGCTAGGAGACTCGTGTCTGTGCACTGAAGTTCTTCGCATCCATTTGTGTTGGTTACCAGGATATTGAGTCCCACTGAGTGTTAAATTGATCACTGGAGGAAACAATGACTATTGCTGCTGATCGGGTTATGAAAAGCATCAGGGCATCTGAAGGCAAGTTATCTCTTGCCACACTTCAGAGAACTTAAACTAAAAGCTTTCAGTAGTTTTTCATCTTTGTTTCTGTTCAAAAGCAGCTAAGTTTCATGATCAATAGAAATAATTTATTTCTCTAATAAAATGAAACAATACAAGAGAAAGGTTGAGAGTACTGGCAACTTCTAAGACCTCCTTATCAGAGTAGCTCAAAAGCACTTTAAGAATATTAGCTATTAAGACCATAAATATCTGTCAAATCTTCCTATCATATTAGGTTGTTATTCAATTGCTTATCGTGGGCAACATGGACATGCTGTTGCATCACATGTTGTCGATATGATAAAGTTTCTTAAAGACAGAGTATATGTCTCATTCTCATTTATATCTATCTTATTGCTTTGTCCAGTGTAGGTAACTGACAAGCATTATACTTCTTAATATAATATCCTTTGCTTTTATTTTTATTTTGATGTTTTAATTATAAATGTAATACAAACTTTTAAAAAACCCTCAAATATATATGAATATATCAAGTAAAAAGTTAAGATACATAAGAAAGAGGGAAGGCTAGAATGACCCCTAGGGTGGTGGTTTAAATAGAAGGTATTGAATTCATGAGGTAGGAACTCATGGCTTTTAAGTACTTATCCAGAGAGCTAGACATAGAAATTAACATAGAAGTGTGTACACATGGGTGTATACATACATATATACATGTATGTTATATACATCTATATTATGCATATATATAATATACATACATATATTTCCTAGTTCTGACCTCGGAGAGGTCTAGAAACTATGATATCCTGGTAGCAATGAACACACCAAACACACAGGGCTTGATTTCTAAACATCATTCTCTAATAAAAGGATCAAGGACTCCTTGGAGAAACAGTTGATTGCAAGGCTGGGGAAGGCAAAAACGCAAGATTCTTTTGGAGTACCTTGTGGGCCATAAAATAAAGAAGTATTTAAAAAAGAATGAAGGCACATCGAAAGTGCAGAAACCAGCCTGAAAGAGCTCCCAATGACCATAGTTTTAAAAAAAGAGCAATTAAATAAATAATAATAGTAATACTGGCTTATTAAACTCACAGAATAAGAAACTGTGAATCCTCACTGATATTGTTTAGTAAATTAATAAGTGGGCAAGAAAGGAACAGCTTTTTCTTAATTCCAATTAATATATGTAGAAGAAGCAATGAGAGAAATATAAAAACTACTACTAAAACATCACAGTAATAATTGTTATAGGCAAGATACACAAATCAATGTCAAAATCATTGCCTGAAAGTAGGAGAAACAAAATAATTGCACAATCTTAAAGTACATGTTTATTATAAAATTAAAAAAAATAGTAATTTTGCAAGATCAAAACTCTGCAGACACTACCTTAATCAAGTAAGCAGGTTAGCATTGCCAGTAATTAGACTTATTAATGTCATATTTCCTCTGATATAATGCACTGAGAAGAGCATATCACCTCTGTGGTACTCTTGCCAAATGTTGCATTTCTGGGATTGGATCATGGAGACAGATTTCCCCCATGCTGTTCTCATGATAGTGAGTTTTCATGAGCTCTGCTGGTTTAAAAGTGTGTGGCACTTCTCCCTCACTTGCTCTCTCTTGTCTTCCACCAAGTAAGATGTACCTTGCTTCCCCTTCACCTTCTGCCATTATTGTAAGTTTCCTGAGGTCTCCAAAGCCATGCTTAACTGTGAGTCACTTAAATGTCTTTTCTTTATAAATTACCCAGTCTCAGATAATTCTTTATAGCAGTGTGAAAACAGACTAATACAGTCATGATGAATAATTCTTTTCATATATTTTAAAATCCAATTTGCCTAAAAGTTTGCTTAAAAATTTTCACCTAAATTCTTGAGGGAATATCACTAAAGGCAAGCTACTTGCCTTTAAATACAAATAGCATTTCCTACTATCAATCTTTCAGAATAAAGTATTTTGCCTACCCTTATATAATTCTTTTTGGCCTTAATTAGTTCAGAACTTTTATGGGAACCAAGAGTTCTGTTTCTTGGGAGGTCTCCCCAATATCTCAACATGTGTCAAATTCAGAATTATCAAGAATAGTACACTCTGGATATGGTCATCTGAAGGGAATTTTGATTCCATTTGAAGAATATCCGTCAAGAATATAGGTGAAAAATTCACTTTTCTTGTAGTACATTTTTCTGGTTTTGTATCAGGGTAATGCTGGCCTCAAAGAATAGCAAAATATTTCCTAATCTTCAACATCCTAGAAAAATACTGCATAGAATTGATACCATCTCTTCCATAAATGTTTGGTAAGATACCCCAGGAAGCCAGCTAGGTCATGTTTTTTTAGAGAAGAGATTTTTATTTTATTTTTAGTTGATGCATAATAACTGTACATATTTATGGGGCACAGAGTGATGTCTTAGTACAGGCATACAATGTATAATGTATAAGAAGGCTTTTAATTTAACAGAAAAATAGTTTCTTACATTTGTTCACATACTTGACATTTCTAGTGGATATTTATCAGTTCTGAGGTTCTTGACTATTTCAAATAATCTGAGTTTCTAGTTTCTATAATTTTCCTTCAACCTGAAGAATTTTCTCGGGCACTTCTTGTAGTTCAGCGTAGCTGGCAACAGATTCTTTCAGTTTTCTTTTATCTTGACTCATATTTCTTTTGCCCTCATTGTTGAAGAACATTTTTCTGAATATAGATTTCTGGGTTGACAGTTGTTATTGTTTTTAAATTTTATTTTAGCACTTTCAAGTTGTTCTAGTATCATCTGTCTTTCATAGTTTCTTCTGGCAAGTTAGTGGTTTCAAATTATTACTTCCTTGGATGTAATGTGTCACTTTTCTCTAGCTGCTTTCAAATTTTTCTGGTTTTGATTTTTATTAGTTTGACTATAATGTAGCTAGTGAGATGTGTTAAGTTTTTTTGGCATTTATTTTGCTTATATTTTACTGAGCTTTTTGAATCTGTAAGTTTATAACCTTTCCCAAATTGGGGAAAAATTTAACCACTATTTATTCAAATATTTTTCCCTCCAAATTTCTCCCTTCTCTTGTGAGAATTCAACTACACATGAGTTGAACCATTTTATATTACCCATTTAAAAATAGTTTTCTTCTTTGTTTTCCAAATTAGATAATTTTGACTTATCTTCAAGTTCACTGACTCCTTTCTTTGTCATTTCCTTTTGGTTATAAAGCCTACCAAGTAAAATTTTAAGTTTTAGATATAACATTTTTAGTTCTAGAATTTTCATTTGGTTTTATTTTTATTATTTTTGTTTTGTATTTGAAAAAGGGTCTTTGTCATCCAGACTGGAGCACAGTGGCATGATCTTGGCTCACTGCAACCTCTGCCTCCCAAGTTCAAGCAATTCTCATGCCTCAGCCTCCCAAGTAGCTGAGATTACTGGTGCACGCCACCACACCTGGCTAATTTTTGTATTTTTGGTAAAGAAAGGATTTCACCATGTTGGCCAGGTTGGTCTTGAACTCCTGACCTCAAGTGATCTGCTTGCCTCAGCCTCCCACAGTGCTGGGATTACAGGTGTACCACCTTGTTTTTATCAATTTTATTGAAGCAGTCTTCCTTTGATTGCCATTTATCTTTAGAATAAGTCACTTTTGTTTTTGACTCTTCATATGTTGAAGAAATTTAGATTATATAATGAATATTGGGACTGTTATATTGTTGATTCTATTCCATGTCTCCAAAAATGCTAATTTTCTGTTGTTTTATCAAGTGGTTAACTTGCTTGAATTCACACTGCAAACTCAGTCTCTTGGTAATAGCTCAAACATAAGTCCAGTTCTTTCATATTTAGCTATAATTCTTGTGCTTTGTCTCCTGCTTACATGGTTCAGGGTTTATTTAGAGATTTGGGCAGATTTTAGACATAGATCGTGTCCTCCTTACTTTAGCTCTCTCCTTTCTGAGATTTCTGCCTTCTTCTCATTTTCTACAGGTGTGGTTCTTCAGACTAGGACTGCAAATTTCTATCAAAGTGTTAGCCTTTCCTTGTGGTCATCTTCAGACTAAAAAGCTGTAAAGATAGAAAACACACAATGTTTGTTCTTCCAAATTTTGATTATCTTCAAGAATACTCCTACTTTTATTCACTCTTCAATGCTTTCAGTAGTTGTTATTTATATTTAGCTGATATCTGAGGAAGTACTGGCCTGATAGAGGCATTCTTTGATATACCATAAGCAGAATCTTACATTTCTTTTTGTTTGTTTGTTTGAGACAGAGTCTCGCTTTGTCACCCAGTTCTTTAGGAGGCTGAGGAGGGCTGATCATCTGAGGTCAGGAGTTCGAGATACTGAGTCAGGCCACCCAGCCAGGCTGCTCCCACAATCCTCACCTACAGAAACTGTAGTAAGCTACTAAATTCTAGGGGCAGTTTGTTACAAAATAGCAAATTAATACAACTGACATGCATAAAGAGGCTCTGTATTATCCTACTTACCTCATTGCTATATATCATTTCATAAAGGAGGCAGAAGGATAGTGGGTTTAAACTGAGAATTATTCACTCAACTCTGCTTACCATGCACCAAATACATCAAGCTAATCTGGTGCTCAGATTCTGCTTGCCAGCATCATCAGGTTTATGCATCAATAAGCATTCATGGGCTGAGGAAAGTGCCAGACCTCCCACCCCCTCAACCCTCCTCATCTCTCTAACATAAAGTCTTGCTTTATATATGCACATTTTACAGACATGGCTGAGAAATAAAGCACTAAAAATTGTGCTCTCTATACTAACACACTCATCATAAATAGAGGATTACTCATTTTTTTTCCAGGTGTTATGGTCACATGCTGCTTATAGATTTGGTTTAGGTAAGTCAAAGAAAGTTGATAAAGTGCCAGTGGAAAGATATTTTAATTTTTTAATTGTTGGCCAGTGACTTGCACAAACTTCTCTGAAAAGGAGGCAAAATGACTTGAGTTATTAGTATGTTTTAAAGAGCCAGTGAAAAAGGATTTTCATAGTCATGAAACTTTTACACTGATCAGCATACCATTCATAAAAATTAGCTACCGGTGCAAATACACACACACAGACAAACACAGACACACACACACACATACCTCTTAACTTAGAATGAACTATACAGACTTTTCCTGCCATAGTTCTCTGCCTTCTTCTTCCCTCAGAAATATGCCTTTCGTTTTCATGCTATTATCCAAAACCTGAGTTTTGGGAAAAAGGTAGACATCATTTCCAATACTTAGTGAATATGGACATTATGTGGTCAAAGGAGCAACCACAGGAATTTAGGAACTAGAATGGAACTGAAGTCAATATGAGACTTAGAGGATAAAGGGAAAGGCTGGGCACAGCACATCAGAGCTGGAATGAGAATGGACACAAGGGTGACAGGGTCCAGGAGTGAAACTTGAGATGCTATGTTTCCATAGTTACATCTCTTAAATGAGGCATTCTGGCTCTCCCTCTCCCCGCACATATACACACAAATCTTTTGATGCTTCTACCAAAGTTATTTACCAGAATGTTTTGAGTTTATATGTTTGCCTCTTTCTCTGCCTCTCTATCTTAATTCATCTTTGAGTCTGTAAGGCCTGGAATAGGGGCTAGAATGTAGGGGAAAAGCATAAAAGGTTTTGGTTGAATGAGAGACTGAGTAATGATTGAGATGGATAGAGTATGGAAGTGATTATAATCTAGATACTTAGGTGAGATTAGATTACATGTATCTTAACACTCAAAATGTTATTTTATTGGGTAACTATGATTGTCAGGGGCTAAAGAGAGTCTAGTTCGCAGTCTAGAGGTAATAAAAACCCTCCCAACAGCTGGAATAGGCACCAAAATAAACCTGAATCAAGGACTTAATAGAAATCTGAGGATAATAATTAGATCATTTGACTTAATAGAAATCTGAGGACAAAATTAGATCATTTTCACCTCAGTTATGAAATGAGAATTCAAACAAGATATTTGAGATCAAACAAGATATTTGGTATCTTGTTTGAATCTTCATTTCACCACTTCTTAGCTGCATGAACTTGGGAAAGTTAGTTCCTGTCTCTGAGCCTCAATCTTCTCATCTGTAAAATAGGGTTATATAGTAACCTACATCATAGAGTTTGTGGTGAAATGTAAAGAAGGTAAAGCATGTAGTGCTTAGAATAGGACCTGGCACATATTTAAGACTCAATTATTACAGTACTTCTCACCTCCCCTGGTGGATCATCCCTGTTGTCCACCATCCAAGAACATCCAATTGCCATCAACTTCTGCAGGCTGCCCTATCTACCTGCACACCCTGCTTCCTTGTATTGCATCTCATTGGGGAAGACACTGCATAAATCCATCCATTCAAAGGTCACACACTGTCTGCTAATACCAGCTTGAATCTGGCTTCTGGAGCCCACCACTCTTTGAGATGGGTTTAGTTTCAAGTCCCAGGTCTTCTAGTCTTCCCAGTCCTGCTTAGATAACAAGACGGATCAGCAACAAGACACCCTTTCTAACCTACTCCTCCCTGTACAAACTATTTACTCACTTTGATGCTCTCTCTACTTCTGCAGAATTTGTGCTCTACCCTTTTCAACACTGACTCTGACTTCCAATTTGCATCTTATATGTTTGATGCTTTCTCCAGCTACATATTGAAATTTATAAGAAACAGCTATTTTGGTTCTATTTTGTTCAAAGGCGTCTCCTTAAAACAGAATAGTGTTTCTGGAGCCAGATGGAGTTGGACAGACCTTGACCCTCTCTGTTTTCTAACCTTGTGATTTGGGGCATGTTAGTTAGCCTCTCTCGGTGCCTCAGCAACTACATCTATGTAGTAATAATAATACCCATCTCATAGGGCTGTCATTGGTGGTTAAATGAAATAATATGTTGGTAAAATGTTGTGCCTAGTATTTAGTCAATATTCAATAAATCACAGCAACAACTGCTAGTTATAGCAGCAGCACTGCCTATCATGGCCAATGCCACCCAGCTGAGTTGAGTGAAGCGCCAGGTCATACTGGGCACTCCATGACATGGGCTGAATGCAGGAGGGCAGTTCCAACTGATGGCCAGGTTGAGATGCATTTCCTGCCCCTGCAACTTCCTCCTCAGGTTGTGTTTGGAACAATGGCTTTTTATTCTGACCAGCCCTCTTTGAGAATCAGGCAGAGCATTTCAATTTCTTTAGCTTTCTGGCTGTGTTTTCCACATTAAACTGATTCCTTCAGAATATAAGGTAACTGTTGAGTGGTGCTGTCATTTAATACAAAGTTGTTGATTATGCCGCAGCTGATTTCTGACATGGGTGGGATCTTATCCCAATCAGAAGCTATTGTCCCCCACAATCCCCTATTGAAATTGCACCTGTGTGCTTCTCCTAGCCTGCATTTCCAGAATGATAGACTTCAAAGCTGTAGGTCAGTGCATGTTTGGGGCCCAGTGCCAGTCAGCTTGGAGGTGTTCACAGCCGTGTATCATGATCTCTATGTGTGAAAGAAATGCAAAGCTCATAAAACTGGTCTTTGATGTGATCCAGAGCACCATGAATAGCTGAGTGATTGCATGCTCAAGGAGGCCTCGGAATCAGATGGGGAGGGTGAGAAATACATGAGAGGAAGACAGAAGAGTTCAGTTCAAATGGGAGCACAGTGAGGCAGAACTTGGGCATGCCCACTGGAACAGGACACTAGGCCATCAACTTTTCACTTCTCATGGCTGTCTCACCAAGGAATGAAGTGACTTTGGTTCAGTCAAGGTCATGTTATGATGAGACTGGACACACACAAGGTTCTTTGCATTGAAAGTGTACCTGGCAAAATTTGGCTTCATTGCCTGTGTTGTGGTACTTGGAAAAATGTTTGGATAGATGAGCAGCAAGTGGCTGAGTGGTAAAAACAAAGTGTTCAGCAAGGAGAGGCTGGACAGTGGTTCTCAGACTGGAGCATGCATGGGAATAATAAGGGAGCATGTTGCAAAGACGGATTCTTCCACCCCTTCCCAGACCTGCTGGATCAAAAATGTTTGGGTAGGGGGGATGGTACCTGAAAGTCTGAATTTTAAATATAACCATAAAACTGATGATAACATAAGCAGTCAACCCTCATGTAGTCGTTCCTATGTGGCAAACATTGTCCTGAGTATTTAGTCATTCCTATGTGACAAACATTGTCCATAGTGATTAACTCACCTAATTGTCACACTGGTATTGTGGTAGGGTCTATTTTTCTCATATTCCCCATTTACAGATGAGGAAACAGAGGTGAGTAACTGACCCAAAGTCACATGACCCAGCTAGGCAAAACTGGCTCCAGGGTGAGATTCCTGGGCCATAATAATTTTTTTTTATTACGATAGCTTAAGGGGTACAAATGGTTTTTGGTTACATGGATGAATTGTATAGTGGTAAAGTCTGTGATTTTAGTGTACCTGTCACCTGAAGAGTGTACATTGTACACAATAGGTAGTTTTTCATTCTTCACCTTCTTCCCACCCTCCCCACTTCTGAGTCTCCAATATCCATTATACTATTCTGTATGCCTTTGAATACCTATAGCTTAGCTCCCCTTATGAGTGAGAATACATGGTATTTGGTTTTCCACTTCTGAGTTGCTTCACTTAGAATAATGGCCTCCAGTTCCATCCAAGTTGCTGAAAAAGACATTATTTCATTCTTGTGGCTAAGAAGTGTTCCATGGTATATATATATACCACATTTTCTTTATCCACTCACTGGATAGTGGGCACTTAAGTCAGTTTCATAACTTTGCAATTGTGAATTGTGCTTCAGTACACATATGTGTGCAGGTATCTTTTTGATATAATAATTCCTTTTGAGGGGGTTAGATACCTAGTAGTGGGATTGGTAGATCTACTTTCAGTTCTTTGAGAACTTTCTATATTATTTTTATAGAGGCTGTACTAATTTACATTCCCACCAGCAGTGTATATGCATTCCCTTTTCACCACATCTGTTCCAACATCTATTGCTTTTTCACCTTTTAATGATGCCTGGGTTGCAATATTGGTGACGTCTCACCCCAGAGTTATGCAAGTGCTCCTCAGGGAGTAAGTGCCTCTTTAAATTGGCTGCCCTAGAGGCCTCCCTTGTCTCACTGAGTTCTGGCTTTGGATCTAGGATTTGAACCCAAGGAGTCTTTCTTCAGAATACATTATTTTACCTGTAGTACATGCCAATACCACAGAGAAAGGTTAAGATATGGAGACAATTTCTCCCTTTACCTTCAGATGGCAGCCAAAGATCTCCCTTCTGAAGAACATCCTGCAAGAAATGTAGGTGACAGACAGGCTCGGAGGCTGCACTTCAGGGTCTTCCCCGGCTTTCTTATCCAGGAACTTACTGGCTTTCGTGTCCAGGCTCTTCCCTGGCTTTCTGTCCAGGCACATTACACCCTCCCCGGCTGGGGGTATAATTTTCGCTGGACTATTTCTTCACAACACCAGAACTTCTTTAAACAATCAAGTTTGCCCTGGGGTTCCCATCAGCTCAGCCAAGGCTATCTTAGAGCTGCACTGTAGTCTGGGGCTCTTTTTGCCCAACCTGCCTTCCTATTCTCCCCTCTTTCAGATGTTAGGCCCACTTCGCAGTTTGATGGCTCCTTCTGCCTTCTCCTCTCTCTTTGTTTCTCCTTCACTGTTGTTTCTTTAAAAAAAAGATTCTGCATATTTAATTTTATCTTGTTACCTGCTTCTTGAAGAACCTAGATGGACATAACCATCTCTTGCCTTCTAGAGCAGTGACTTTGAAACATTTTCAGCTGAAACCCACAGTAAGGAAAACAAAGTTCCATCTTTCACAATATATATATATATATATGAATATATATCTCATATATTTGAGAAAAGGTTTCAAAAATAATACCTACCTTCACTATATGCAATGCATGATTCTATTCAATCTCATTTTAAGAAAGCAAATCTGATTATAATTCACAAAATTGCATTTAAGACCAAATGCATATTAGAATTGTGATTTATTTTCATCCATTGGCAGCACTTGCTGGTGATCACATGATGGCAGCATTTACATTTGATTGCTCCATCAACCAGTGCAAGTGCTCCTTGCATTGTATTTGACTTTCCCCATGGTCTCTTTTTCATGTTGGCTTCTTTTTGGTGCAACATAGCCATGTTTGGGCAAGTATATACTATTATCTTAATAAAATAAATGTCAAATCGAAAGATTCATATGGGTAATTTCTAAATTGTTTCAATGTTGAAACAGAAGCACCTAGAAGTCAGGATACTCATAGAGAATACTTTAGATTTGGTAAATCTGAGGTCATGATTGACAAAATGTGTATGAATTTATTTAATGAAAATACATTTCCTATGCCCCCAAGAATACTGGTTTTGTAATTGTTCATTTAATGTTTGCTAGATCTCATTGGCAGCAAGCAGAGGCAGTTTCCTAAGATCAAGAGATACTTACTGGATGTAAAAATTAAAATTTAGAAGTTCTATCCATTTAAGTTTTGATTAATTGGACAAAGGCTGATTTGTTGTTTTTTAGTTTTAGCTCAAGGAATGTCATTTGTCTTCAGGAGCGTATTTGGAAAGGCATTGATTCATGTAATGGACACTGTGTTCCTAGCCGCTGTGTTCTACCTACACATCCCACTCATGTAATTTAAAGACATCTCAGTACTATTTGGTTTGTTAATTCTATTATGAGATATGTGTTCTAGAGAAATCATCAGAATTACAGAGAATGATTTATATGCACAGTGGTCATCGTGACATTATTTATAATGATGTAAAATTGGGAACAACCTTAATTTCCAACACTGGGGGTTGGCTCAGTAAGCCATGATATGTCCGTAAGTATATAGATGTTTCTGATGTGCTGTGAGGGAATAAAGGCAGGAGGCTGAACTGAGCATGGAATTTACAACCTACATCATTAAAACATAAAATCCAGTAGTAAATGACCAAAGTGCAAATGGCAATGCCTTCTGTTTTCTAAAACATTGATTCTCAACTGAGATAATTTTTTTTTCTGTCAGGGGACATTTGACAATGTCTTCCGAAGACAGTTTTTGGATGTCATGAGTGGAGTGGAATGGAATGCTACTGGCATCTAGTGGGTAGAGATCAGTGATATTTATTATCCTGCAATGCGCAGGATGGACCCTACAGGATGGCAAAGAATAAACTATCCCAAAATGTCAATACTGCTGAGATTAAGAAACCCTACTCTAGAAGAATGAGCTGTTTTAGTTTTCTTCACCATACTTTTATCAGCATTTAAAAAATGTTTGTTTTTAACAATAAGCATAGGGTACTCTTATTATTAGAAAAATACATAAGTGGTATGTGATTAAAAAGTCTGTCTAAATAAGTTTAAAAGAGCTCATTTAGTAAGTGTAAAAATTCTAAGAGATGAATCACTGTGTTCTGGTTCAATGGGCAGATTTTTGTTTTGTTTTTTTGCCGTGTGGTATATAAAAGTATATCTTCCAACTGACAACATTTTAGATGAATGAAATACAGCATTTTTCAGCTGGGGAAAGGTTTTCTTCTCTGGAGAACTATTTCTACATTCCTAGCACTCCTTCCTTCAGGTTCTGAGTTGCTGTGGTGTTTTTTCCTTTTTTAATTGGTTTTCTTCTTACCACTCTAATGCTATTTTCCAGACCTTCCTCTCTGTGTTTCAGCAGGTGAAGTATCAGAGTTCCCAGGGTTTTGTGCTCAGATCTGAAGGTATCTGTTTCTGTGCAGGCTCCCTTGGGACTGTCACCCCTCTCTAGGCTCATTCCTTCATAAAGGCTGCAGAGCTCACGTGCAACATCAGTTCTGTGGATTATTCCTTCTGAATATGTTTTGAATCTATTCGT
Source organism: Cacajao melanocephalus (assembly GCA_963573385.1). Taxonomy (NCBI): domain Eukaryota; kingdom Metazoa; phylum Chordata; class Mammalia; order Primates; family Pitheciidae; genus Cacajao; species Cacajao melanocephalus. The sequence continues at coordinate 21,047 of CAUYLG010077776.1, forward strand.
TCTCTATTGATACTGACCTCATCATGGTTGAGGCTTTTTTCATTATTCTCCTTTACTATTCCAGTTGATTTTCTTAGTTTAGTTTTTTTTTAATTAAAGTTTCTATTTGAAAGTAATAGTAGATTCACATGTAGTTGTATGAAACAATACTGAGAGATCCCATGTGCCTTTTATCCAGTTTCCCTAGTGGTAACATCTTGAAAACCATGGTATAGTATCACAACCAGGATATCTTTAGAGTCAAGATATAAACCATTCTCCTTGCCACAAAGAATCTTTAGGTTGCCCTTTAAGAGCCACACCTCCTCCTTAACCTTGGCAACCACTAATTTGTTACCTACTTCTATAATTTTGTCATTTCAAAAATATTTTATAAATGGAAACAGATTATATGACCTTTTCAGATGAACGTTTTCCCCCCCACTCATCATAATTCTCTGGTGATTCATCCAGGTTGTTTCATGCATCTATACTTTTTGTTTTTAATTGCTGAGTAGTATTCTGTAGTGTTGATGTACCAAAGTTCGTTTAACCATGTATCCATTGAAGAATATCTGGGTTGTTTCTAATTCTTATCTATTATGAATAAAGAGGCTATAAATATTTCTGTACAGGTTTTTTTAATAGAATATTTTTATTTCTATGTTTCTTTAATTTGAAAATTTTCAAATATTTCAACACTCAAAGAAAATGTCAAAATACTCTCCAGATTCTCTATCCAAAGGTTCTTGGAAGAGTTCAACAATAGGTTGTGTGTTACTTTTCATTTATACTGCAAACATGGAAGCAAAAAACAAAATACAAAAAGTAGAAAATTCAAAAGAATATTGAAATATTATGGAAACTTTTCAGAAATAAATTGAGTTTTGCCTGCCTGAGGCCACATCTTACTTGATTAAACCAATATTTTCTGTATGTTTGTGTGTATGACTGAGTTCTTATAGACTTAGAAAAACTTTGTACTCACAAAAGTAAAATATTTTAGGTTTGGAGACTTTAATTCAGTTTAACAAATATTTGCAGAATCTGCATAATGTGCCTAGAAATATATTCCAGGATTATATTTTCATCAGAGTCTACTAAAATTTCTTTTTAAATATAAAAAAATTTTTTTTACTGTTTAATTTTACTTCAAGTTCCAGGATACATGCACAGAACATGCAGGCGTATTATATAGGTATACATGTGCCATGGTGGTTTGCTGCACCTATCAACCCATCATCTAGGTTTTAAGCCCCGTATGCATTAGGTATTTGTTCTAATGCTCTCCCTCCCCTTCCCCCCCACCCTCAACAGGTCCTGGCGTGTGATGTTCCCCTCCCTATAGCCATGTGTTCTCATTCTTCAACTTTTACTTATGAGTGAGAACATGTTCTGTTCCTGTGTTAGTTTGCTGAGAATGATGGTTTCTAGCTTCATCCATGTCTCTCCAAAGGACACAAACTGATTCTTTTTTATGACTGAATAGTTTTCCCTGGTGTATATGTGCCATGTTTTCTTTATCCAGTCTATCATTGATGAGCATTTGGGCTTGTTCCAAGTCTGCTATTGGGAATAATTCTGCAATAAACATACATGTTCGTGTGTCTTTATAGTAGAATGATTTATATTCCTTAGGTTATATACCCAGTAAAGAGATTGCTGGGTCAAATGGTATTTCTGGTTCTAGATCCTTGAGGAATCACCACACTGTCTTCCACAATGGTTGAGCTAATATACACCCCAACCAACAGTGTAAAAGCATTCCTATTTCTCCACATTGTCTCCAGCATCTGTTGTTTTCTGACTTTTTAATGATTGCCACTTTAACTGGTGTGAGATGGTACCTCATTGTGGTTTTGATTTGCATTTCTCTAATGTCCAGTGATGATGAGCTTTTTTTCAGGTTTTTGGCCACATAAATGTCTTTTGAGAAGTGTCTGTTCATATCCTTCACCCACTTTTTGATGGGGTTGTTTTTTCTTGTAAATTTGTTTAAGTCCCTTGTAGATTCTGGATATTAGCCCTTTGTCAAATGAGTAGAGTGCAAAAATTTTCTCTCATTCTGTAGGTTGCCTGTTCACTCTGATGATAGTTTCTTTTGCTGTGCAGAAGCTCTTTAGCTTAATTACATCCCATTTGTCCATTTTGGCTTTTGTTGCCATTGCTTTTGGTGTTTTAGTCATGAAGTCTTTGCCCATGTCTATATCCTGAATGGTATTGCCTAGGTTTTCTTCTAGGGTTTTTATGGCTTTAGGTCTTATGTTTAAATCTTTAATCCATCTTGAGTTAATTTTTGTATAAGGTGTAAGGAAAGGATCCAGTTTCAGCTTTCTGCATATGGCTAGCCAGTTTTCTCAACACCATTTATTAAATAGGGAATCCTTTCCCCATTGCTTGTTTTTGTCAGGTTTGTTGAAGATCAGGTGGTTGTAGATGTGTGGTGTTATTTTTGAGCCTCTGTTCTGTTACATTAGTCTATATATCTGTTTTGGTACCAGTACCATGCTGTTTTGGTTATGGTGACCTTGTAGTATAGTTTGAAGTTAGGTAGTATGATGCTTCCAGCTTTGTACTTTTGGCTTAGGATTGTTTTGGCTATACAGGCTCTTTTTTGGTTCCACATGAAATTTTTTTTTTTTAAGTTCTCTGAAGAAAGTCAATAGTAGCTTAATGGGAATAGCACTGAATCTATAAATTACTTTGAGCAGTATGGCCATTTTCATAATATTGATTCTTCCTATCCATGAGCATGGAATGTTTTTTTCATTTGTTTGTGTCTTATCTTATTTGCTTGAGAAGTGGTTTGTAGTTCTCCTTGAAGAGGTCCTTAACATCCCTTGTAAGTTGTATTCCTAGGTATTTTAGTTTCTTTGCAGCAATTGTGAATGGGAGTTCACTCAAGATTTGGCTCTCTGTCTATTATTGGTATATATGAATGCTTGTGATTTTTGCACATTGATTTTGTATCCTGAGACTGTTAATTTTGCTTATCAGCTTAAGGAGTTTTTGGGCTGAGACAATGGGACTTTCTAAATATGCAATCATGTCATCTGCAAACAGAGACAATTTGACTTCTTCTCTTCCTATTCGAATATCATTTATTTCTCTCTCTTACCTGATTGCCCTGGCTGGAACTTCCAATATGATGTTGAATAGGAGTGGTTAGAGAGTGCATCCTTGTCTTGTGCCGGTTTTCAAAGAGAATGCTTTCAGCTTTTGCCCATTCAGTATGATATTGGCTATGGGTTTGTCAATAATAGCTCTTATTATTTTAAGATATGTTCCATCAATACTTAGTTTTATCAGTGTTTTTAGCATGAAGGGGTGTTGAATTTTATCGAAGCCTTTTCTGCATCTATTGAGATAATCGTGGTTTTTGTCATAAGGTGTAAGGAAGGGGTCCAGTTTAAATTTTCTGCATACAACTAGCCAGTTTCTCAGCACCATTTATTAAATAGGGAACCCTTTCCCCATTGCTTGTTTTTGTCAGGTTTGTTGAAGATCAGATGGTTGTAGATGTGTAGTGTTATTTCTCAGGTTTCTGTTCTGTTCCATTGGTCCATATGTCTGTTTTGGTACCAGTACCATGCTGTTTTGGTTACTGTAGCCTTGTGGAATAGTTTGAGGTCAGGTAGCATGATGCCTCCAGCTTTGTTCTTTTTGGTTAGGATTGTCTTGACTATACAGGTTTTTTTTCGTTTTTTGTTTTTTGTTTTTTTTTTTTTTTTGATGGAGTCTTGCTCTGTCACCCAGCTGGAGTGCAGTGATGATATTTTGGCTCACTGTGACCTCTGCTACCTGGGTTCAAGCAATTCCCCTGCATCAGCCTCCCAAGTAGCTGGGACTACAGGCGCACACCACCACACCTGGCTAATTTTTTGTATTTTTAATAGAGACAGGGTTTCACAATGTTGACCATGATGGTCTTGATCTCTTGACCTTGTGATCTGCCCACTTTGGCCTACCAAAGTGCTGGGATTACATGCATGAGCCACGGCTCTTGGCATTTTTTTTTTTATGGTTCCATATGAAATTTAAATTTATGGGCTCTTTTTTAGTTCCATACAATGTTGTTTTTAAAAATTCTTCAAAGAATGTCAGGGGTAATTTGATGGCAATAGCATTGTATCATTAAATTACTTTGGGCAGTATGGCCATTTTCACAATATTGACTATTTCTATCCATGAGGATGGAATGTTTTCCATTTGTTTGTGTCCTCTCTTATTTCCTTGAGCAGTTGTTTGTAGTTCTCTTTGAAGAGGTCCTTCATATCCCTGTTAGCTCGATTCCTAGGTATTTTATTATCTTTGTAACATTTGTGAATGGGAGTTCATTCATGATTTGGCTCTCTGCCTGTCTATTGTTGGTGTATAGAAATGCTTCTGGTTTTTGCACATTGATTTTATATCCTGAAACTGCTAAAGTTGCTTATCAGCTTAAAAAGTTTTGGGTCTGAAAAAATGGGGTTTTCTAAATATAGAATCATTTCATCTGTAAACAGAGACAATTTGACTTTCTCTCTTTCTATTTGAATATCCTTTATTCTTTCACTTGCTTGATTGCTCTGGCCAGAACTTCCAATACTATGCTGAATATGAGTGGTGAAAGGGGGCATCCTTGTCTTCTGCCAGTTTTCAAAGGGAATGCTTCCAGCTTTTGCCCATTCAGTATGATAATGGTTGTGGGTTTATTGCAAATAACTGGGTTTTTTTTTTTTTTAGATATATTCCATCAATAGTTTGTTGAGAGTTTTTAACATGAAATGATGTTGAATTTTATCGAAGGCCTTTTCTGCCTCTATTGAGATAATCGTGTGGTTTTTATCATTGGATCTGTTTATGTGATGGATTACATTTATTGATTTGCATATGTTGAATCAGCCCAGCCTTCTATCTCAGAGATGAAGTTGACTTGATCATGGTGGATAAGCTTTTTGAGGTGCTGCTGGATTTGGTTTGTCAGTATTTTATTGAAGATATTTGCTTCAGTGCTCATCAGGGGTATCAGCCTGAAGTTTTCCTTCTTTGTTGCATCTCTGTCAGATTTTGGAATCAGGATGATGCTGGCCTCATAAAATGAGTTAGTCAGGAGTCCCACCTTTTCAATTGTTTGGAATAGTTTCAGAAGGAATGGTTCCAGCTCCTCTTTGTACCTCTGGTAGAATTCGGCTGTAAATGCATCTGGTCCTGGGATTTATTTATTTATTTATTTATTTATTTATTTATTTATTTATTTTGGTTGGTAGGCTATTAATTACTGCCAGAATTTCAGAACTTGAGATTGGTCTCTTCAAGGATTTGACTTCTTCCTGGTTTAGTCTTGGGAGGGTGAATATGTCCAGGAATTTATTCATTTCTTCTAGATTTTCTAGTTTTTTTACATAGAGGTGTTTATAGTATTCTCTGATGGTTGTTTGTATTTCTGTGGGGTCAGTGGTGATATCCCCTTTATAATTTTTTATTGTGTCTATTCTTCTTTCTTTTCTTCTTTATTAATCTAGCTGGCAGTCTATTTATTTTGTTAATATTTTCAAAAAACCAGCTCCTGGATTCATTGATTTTTTTTTTGAAGGGTTTTTTGTGTCTCTGTCTCCTTCAGTTCTGCTCTGATCTTAGTTATTTCTTGTGAATATGCTTGTTAATTTTTTGTCTTGTTGATCTGTCTAATATTGACAGTAGGGTGTTAAAGTCTCCCACTATTATTGTGTGGGAGTCTAAGTCTCTTTGTAGGTCTCTAAGAATGAATTTGTTTTATAAATCTAGGCATTCCTATCTTGGGTGACTATATATTTAGGATAGTTAGCTCTTCTTGTTGAATTGATGCCTTTACTATTATGAATTGATCCCTATACTATTATGCCCTTCTTTGTCTCTTTTGATCTTTGTTGATTTAAAGTCTGTTTTGTCAGAGGCCAGGATTGCAAACTCTGCTGCTGCTGCTTCTTCTTCTTTTTTTTTTTTTTACTTTCCATTTGCTTGGTAAATTTTCCTCCATCCCTTTATTTTGAGCCTGTGTGTGTCTTGGCACACGATATAGGTCTCTTGAATCCAGCACACTAATGGGTCTTGACTCTATCCAATTTGCCTATCTGTGTCTTTTTATTGGGACATTTAGTTCACTTACATTTAATGTTAACATTGTTGTGTGTGAATTTGATCCTGTCATCATGATGCTAGCTGGTTATTTTGCACATTAGTTGATGCAGTTTCTTCATAGTGACTTTAATCTTTATATTTTGGTATGTTTTTGCAGTGGCTGGTACCAATTTTTCCTTTCTGTATTTAGTGCTTCCTTCAGGAGCTCTTGCAAGGTGGGCCTGATGGTGATGAATTCCCTGAGCATTTGCTTATCTGAGAAGAATTTTATTTCTCCTTCACTTATGAAGCTTAGTTTGACTGGATATAAAATTCTGGGTTGAAATTATTATTATTATTATTATTATTATTTTAAGAATGTTGAATATTGACCCCTACTCTCTTCTGGCTTGTAGGGTTTCTGCTGAGAGACCTGCTGTTAGTCTGATGGGTTTCCCTTTGTAGGTAACTTGGCCTTTCTTCTTGGCTGCCCTTAACATTTCTTCCTTCATTTTGACCTTGGAGAATCTGATGATTCTGTCTTGGGGTTGATCTTCTCATGGAATATCTTAGTAGTGGTCTCTGTATTTCCTGAATTTGAATGTTGGCCAGTCTTGCTATGTTGGGGAAGTTCTCCATGATAATATCCTGAAGTATGTTTTTCCAGCTAGGTTCGAATCTCCTCTTTCAGGTACTCCAGTCAATTGTAGGTTCAGTCTTTTTACATAGTCCCATATTTCTCAGAGCTTTTGTTTGTTCCTTTTCATTCTTTTTTCTCTAATCTTGTCTGCCTGCCTTATTTCAGCAGGTGGTCTTCACACTCGATATTCTTTCTTCTGCTTAACCTATTTGGCTATTGATACTTGTGTATGCTTCACAGAGTTCTTGTGCTGTGTTTTTCAGCTCCATCAACGTGCTTCTTTAGCTCAGCAGAGTTTATTACCCACCTTCTGAAGCCTACTTCTGTCAGTTCATCCATCTTATCCTAAGTCCAGTTCTGTGCCCTTGCTGGAGAGGTGTTGTAATGATTTGGAGGAGAAGAGGCACTTTGACCTTTTGAGTTTCAATCTTTAAGGCTTCTGACCCTTGGATGAGATTTTTCTGGGGACTTTTTATGTTGATGCTGTCATTGCTTTCTGTTTGCTTTTCTTTCAGTGATCAGGTCTCTATTTTGTAGTTCTGCTGTGGGGGTTCACTTCAGGCCCTATTCAACTGGTTCACTCCTGAGCTTGGAGATGTCACTCGAGGAGGCTGGAGAACAGCAAAGATGGGTGTCTGCTCCTTCCTCTGAGATGTCTGATCTCGAGGGTACCAACCTCATACCAGTGGGAATGCTTCTGTATAGGGTATCTGAAAACCTCTGTTGCAGAGTCTCACCCAGTTGGGTGGCACAGGGAGCAGGACCCATTTGTGGAGGGGGTGTGCCATGGTGGGGGGGAAACTCACTCACCTGAGCTGTCTGGATTCCTCAGAACTAGAAGGAGGAAAGACTAAATCTGCTGGTCTGTGGAGAAGATAACTACTCCTCCCCCTAGGGACTCAGGCCCAGGATTATCAGAGTTCTGTCCCTGAGCCCCTGGATGGAGTTATTGGAGTTCCTGCAGGGAGGCCCCACCCAGTGAGGAGGGATGGGTCAGGGTTAGACCTGAAAAGGCACTCTGGCTGCAGCCTGCCACAGCCCATGTGTTGGGCTGTGGGGAATACCTCTTAGGACCAAGTCTTCTAGCCTCACTGGCTCCAGCTAGGGAAAAGCGCAGCCTGGAGCTATAGAGATGGCTTCCACTCTTCCCCTACCCTGAGAGCTTAGTGTGTTAGGCAGCTAGCAGTCCCATTACTGGCTGCTGCCCTTTCCCCAAGGAGTTCAGAAGGCTTAGACACTAGGCAGCCACCCCCCACCCACCCCAGGAACTCAGCAGGCTTAGGCAATTTCTAGCTGGGTGGCTGTTGAGAATCTGCACAACTTTGTGGTTTTCTAGGCCCCAATGGTATGGGCTCACTAGTGGGATTTTCTGATCTGTGGGTTACACAGTTCCATGAGAAAAGCATAGTTTCCCAGGCTAGATAGCACTCTCACTCACCACCTCCCTTGGCTGGGGGGTGGAAGCTCCCCTGTCCTGTGTGGCTCTCAGCTGAGCCACTGCACCACACTGCTCTTCCTTCCTTTCTGTGGGTCATGCCATCTGTCTAGTCAGTCCTGGTGACGGAACCTGCATAACTCGGTTGTCGGTGCTGGATTCACATGCTGTTTTGGTTCTTTTAAATGGGAGCCTCTGATTACTGCTGCTTCTAGTTGACCATCTTGGCTGGAGTCATTCTTTTCTATCTTAGCCATTCTGACAGATCTATAGTAGTATCTCACTGTGGTTTTTATTTGCATTTTCCTAATGGCTAAAAACATAGAACATCTTTTCATTTGCTTATGTATCTTCTGTATTTGTTTTTTGATAAAATGTGTTTTCATGCCTTTTGCCCATTTTCTAATTGTATTGTTGATTTTTTTACATTAAATTTGGAGAATTTAAAAAATATATATTCTTGACATTAGTCCTTTGTTGAGCATGTGCTTTGAAAATATTTTATTCCCTATAGTTTGAATTCTTATCCACTGTTACAGTTTTTTTCTGATTAATTCTAATTTCTAGCCTCTTTCCTTCAGTTCTGAAGGATGTGCTTTGAAAATATTTTATTCCCTATAGTTTGTTGAGCATGTGCTTTGAAAATATTTTGTTCCCTATAGTTTGAATTCTTATCCACTGTTACAGTTTTTTTCTGATTAATTCTAATTTCTAGCCTCTTTCCTTACTAAACACTCTTCAGAGGTGTTTTAGTACAAGGCATTCCCAACATGAAAATCCTTGTAGGATTCCAGTAGATATTGGTAAAATTGTTTATAAAACTGGTGAAATTTACATGAATATCTGGATCCTAGCTTCTCCAAAAGAATCAGGTAATCAGGCAACACTGGTTTGCATTTATTTTGGCAACACTCAGAACTGAGTAACTGGTAGTCACTTTAGATAGGCCATAAAATCTGAGTTTTCACTTTTCCCTATTGGCTAATAACCAGACTGCTTTATCTACTTTTGTTAGAGTTTGTATATGGTTGGTGTGGGAAGTAAAAGTTCCTTTTCAAAGTTTCCTTTCTTGTTAATGAATAAATCATAAGTGTGCTAATAACTATTTGTTAATCCCTATCCTATGTAGCTGTTAAACGTGACATGCTTACAGGCATGTAGTATATTCTATGTCCTTGTACTTTAACCAAGATAGGTGTGCTGGACATGCTCACAGGTATGTCCCAGCTTGCAGCCTATGCCCCTTACCTGTTTAGAAAAGTTTTAAGTTATTAGCTGATCGGGTTTTAGTTTAGATTGTGAGATGTGGATCCAACCAACAGAGATCAGACACAGCAGTAAGGAAAAGTCCAAGTGCATAAAGGATAAATATGTCTGCTTTTCTTTTGTTCATTGTAGTCTCGTGGCAAGACGGCTAGCGAGGCTACCCTTCCTGCAGTTCAGGATGTAAAAATTGCTTGCTGAGAGATCCTTTGTCTCAGTGTTGATTTTTCTTTGTGGCACTGAGCATCCGTTTCCAACAGTTGGCTTGTACCACCAAATCTTACATTGAAATTTGATCCCAGTGTTGGAGGTGGAATCTAATGGGAGGTATTTGTGTCACTGAGGGTGGATCCCTCATGAATAGATTAATCCTCTCTCTGGGGATGGGTGAGATGAGTGAGTTCTCATACTATGAGTTGCCATGAGAGCTGATTGTAAAAAGAACCTAGAGGTTCCTTCTCTCTCTTATTTCCTCTCTTACCAGGTGACTTCTTTACACATTGGCTCCTCTTTGCCTTCTACCATGAGTGAAAGCAGCCTGAGGCTTTTGCCAGAGGCAGATGCCCAATCCTAAACTTTTCAGCCATCCAGAATTGTGAGCCAAATAAACCTTTCTTCTTTATAAATTACTCAGCCTCAAATATTCTTTAATAGCAACACAAAATGGACTAAGATCCTTTCTTTACCTGCCTGGCCTTAGTAGGCATTAAGATTTTAATCCCTGGCTGACATAATACAGTTTAAGTTCTCTTGAATGATGTGATAGGCTGAATTATGCCCCCTAAAATGCCTAAGTCCTTGTAAAACAAAAATAAAATTCTAAGGCCTCCCAACCATCTGAATGGACTGCCTCCTCAGTCAGGCACTTTTAAAATTTAACCTGAAAGACTGGTCCGGCCATTACAGGAAGTGGGTGTCAGACATGCCTCATTATACCTCTCTGGCATTAACATCAACACAAACTGTAAGTCTGATAAGAAGTACTGATCTATTCTCTCTGAAGTCTGCTACCTGAAGGCTTCCTCTGCACACTAAGAACTTTAGTCTCCACAATTCTTCATCTTAATCCAGACATTTTCTTTCTATTGATCCCAGGTCTTTATATAAACTCAACCAATTGGCAACCAGAAAGTTAAAAAATCTACCTATAACCTGGAAGCTCCCCTAGCCTCGGCTTCAGTTTGTCCCGCCTTTCTGAACTGGACAAATGTATTTCTTAAATGTATTTGATTGAAGTCTCATGTCTCCCTCACATGTATAAAACCAAGCTGCACCCTAACCACCTTGGACACATGTTCTCAGGACTTCCTGAGGGCTGTGTCACAGGCCGTGGTCACTCATATTTGGCACAGACTAAATCTCTTCAAATATTTTACAGAATTTGCCTCTTTTTATTGACATCTTGAGTCCTAGAACCTGCAAATGTCACATTATATAGCAAAAGGGACTTTGCTGGGGGTGATTAAGTGAAGGATCTTGAGATGGGGGATTATCCTGGATTATCTGGATGGACTTGATGTAATCACAGGGGTTCCTACAAGACAAGGGCAGAAGGGATAGGATCAGAGAGAGATGTGGACAGAAGTAGAGGCTGAAATTATGCACTTTGTAGACAAAGGTAGAGGCTGCAAGTCAAGGAATGCAGATGGCCTCTAGAAACTGGAAAAGGCAAGAAAACAGATCTCCCATAGAATCTCCAAAAGCAATGAAGCTCTGCTGATACCTTGGTTTTAGCCTATAATATCTATTTTGGATTTCTGACCTTCAGAATTGTAAGATAATAAATCTGCGCTGTTTAAGCCGCTAAGCATATGGTGATTTGTTACAACAGCAACAGGAAACTAGCAGACATAGCATTTAAGTTTATTTACTACCTGACTTCAACGAACCCTTTAATGCTAATTTCTTTCCTCTTTGCTCCATTCTCTGCATATACCCTATGGTCTCTCTACATCAAATTACTCATCATTCCCCAGGACTCCGTGCTTTTCACATCGCCATGTTTTTATGTCACTCTTTTTGCCTAAAATTATATATCTCTGTATAAAGCATCTAGAGGAGAAAAGGGGAAGCCTACTTTAATATTAGTAACTACTAAATATGTTTCTACCATTTGTAGTGCAGACAAGCTGAAGTTGATGAAAGACACCACAGATCATCCCACAAGTTTCCTACCTGAGAAAGTACACCGTATTATAAGAGTCCATTAAGATAACCTAATTCAGAAGGATTCAAGCTGGAAAAGAAGACAGTTCACTGTGGGTCAGGTGGGGAGTTCTTGTCTTAATGTCCTTTTAGCATTGTAGAATAACACTGGGAAGCCAATGTGATGGGAGTTGCAAAGGCAGGTATGAGCATGGCAAATGGAAAGGTGACAAATGGTGGGACCTCCTAAAGATGTAGCTTCTTTGTGCCTTTCTGTGCATCCTAGTTTTAGTATTTAGCATGCCATGCATTTGAAGTTAAAATCTAAAGCTAACTCAAGAAAAGAGTTGAGACTGTAATCAGCCAGATTCAGCTTTGCTTGGAGCACTGGCAGTCCCAGAAAAGAGTGCAGCCATCTCCCAGTGAGACAGACAGAACTGCTCTAGCTGACAACAGTCACATCTGCACCTACTCAACCAAGCAGTAAGCACCTACCACCACATGCCTATGGAGATGGGCTGCTCCCAGGCTTCTGGGCACTACTTAGTCTGATACCTGACTGGTTTCACTGCCATCTGCTGAACCACTGTTTTCCAAGATCTACAATGCCACCACTATGACTAACTAATATTGCCAAGGCACCTGCCACAATTGGCCATGGCCTCTGGGAATGGTAGTGACAATAGATACACAGGTGGGACAAAAACCAAGCTTTGTGGGTAGTTCCCAGCATTTTACCAAAACTGCCTCTTTTGCTGCAGGGAGATATTTTCCATTTCAGATCTGAAGTTTTCCATTCAAGATGCTCATCCTCTTTAGCCTAGCCAGCCTCCTCTTCCATAAGTAGAAGCATCGTCTTAGGCTCTCCCTTCACCTTCTTCCCATAATTCCTCTTTATGCAGCCCTTAAGTATGGCCTACACAGCACCGCAGAGCTTTCCTCGTAAGTCCCCCAAAATGCCTAGGTCTTTCACGGCACCTCTTCCTATGGCACTGCACTAGCAGGGCAGTGAGATTTCATAATCCTGACATTCTGCTGCCACTGCTCATCTCCTTGATTTGCATTCAGGAGGAACCCTCTCTAAAAGAGACAACTAGAGAGCATTTTAAGATGCTGGCTCCTAGCATTATTAATCCACCTAGTATGTCTCTGAGGGACTAGGAGGCAATCTTGTAACTCCATGCTGGTTTTTCAACAATGTTAGCATGGGCCTTTTATCAGAGACATTAAAATTTTCAATTACTTCTAGGTACCTACCTCCAGGATTTCTTCACCATAATTAGTTCTTGTAACATGTTTAACTTGTTGTTTTCAGAGACTGATGAAACCTGATGAATTCTTTTAGAACTATATTGTTTAGGGAAAAGGTAGTGATGTGGGACAAAGAGAAACAAAGCATAACAGATGCTCAAAAATCAGCCCCAGCTCTAAAGAGATAAGGCAGCTTGGATTTTCTGATACTGTCCTTGAACCTTCCAATCAGAAAACAGGCACTGGGAGAGGGAAACCACATTTTCCTCTGTTTTTCAAAAAAATGTTACCCAACAGGTTTGTGCTATTTCTGATAACAAAGGCTGTGTGGACTCTGTCATCCAATTAGATCCCTCTAAGATCTTTGTGATAGATTGATTTTCATTCCCAGTTGATGAAATTGTTGTCTTTTTTCCCTCTTATGTCTTCACAGGCATTTTAGTGGAAAGTTGAAAAATGCTGCATTTGGGCCTGCTAGCCCGATTGCTTGCTGAATCAAAATTTCGAGATGTAACTTTCAAAAGTCTGTTTTGTTCTCTCTGATTTTTTTCCCCTTAGTTTGTCTATTCAGAGAAGCCCATTTTATGGATTGTAGAACAGGGCTAAGTGGAGGTGGTTATTACAGAGAATGAAGAGCTGCATTCAGTCTTTAAAAAAAATCTGGATTTGAATGGAAAGCTCAGAAACCCTAAGCTTTTACATTTCTGCACTTGCTGGAGTCCTGGCCAATTTTTCTTTCTTTTGGATGAGAGACAGGTAATTTGCAGTTTATTGTGCCTTTACAATTCAGTGCCTGATGCCTCGTTAACAAACAAAACAACAAATTGCATCACTTGTCAGTTAATGACATCTTCTCTCCCATTGTATGGCGTTCTTGAATACTGATAAATTATTTTAAAATCTGAGTTGTTTTCTTTTGAAATCTAGCTGTCACTCTATTTTCCTATCCCCCTTTCAGTCTTGATCTTTGAAAGAAAAATTTTCACTTGTTGCCACATTCTCGCCTGCTCCCTGCCCCACAGGCCCCCAACAATTCCCCCAACCTCTCCCCAGTCACTCCTTTCCTTACTGAATTCTGGGCCATCATCAATCCATGACAACTCATCTTGAAGGTCACCACTGAATTGCTAACAGCCAAATTCAACCTCCAAAATTTTTCTTGCCTGTTTCACCTCCCACTTCATATTTTTCATAGGAAAAATGAATGTGAAGAAGTTTGAGTTTTCTCAACCTGAAATCACGCTTTCTTACTCCCTTTCCTGTTGAGTGAGCCTATCTGTTGTTCAAAGCTCCATTCTTGAGACCCTTTCGTTTCTTACAGAATATTACTCCATCAATAGCTTCTCTAGTATATTTGGATTTTCTCTGTCTACTGACTTCCAAATTAACCTAGGAAGAATGTGTTCAAGGATATCTCACAACACACACACACACACACACACAAACACACACACTTTGTCCCTTGAGCTTGTATTCTCCTTCAACTCTTAGATTATCTTTTCTTGAAGAGCCAAATTGGTTGGCAAAACAGTTTCCACTTGCTATCTCCAAATTCTCACCTATCATTTTTTCTTGAAAGCTTCAAACAATTTATTGTGACCTCTAATGGGATGATTATATGTTTGTATGGTTTTCTTTTCTTATCTGATCAATGAATGTCATGAATTATTTAAACAAAATGTTGATCAATCCTTGGAGGACTTTTTTTTAAACTCAACCTGCTAATGTTTTATTTGGCAGTTTGTATGTTACAAAGATTTAGCCCTGTTTTCTTCTAGGAGTTTTATAGGTTTAGCTCTTACATTTAGATTTTTGGTTTTCAATTTATTCTTCAGTTAAACTTAAGAATTTGTATTTAGAATCTAGACAGTGGTTCTGAAAGTACTGCTCCCACACCAGCAGCACCAGTGTCTCCACAAACATGTTAGAAATGCAACTTCTCATAGTGATGCTTTCACACTGTTGGTGAGAATGTAAATTAGTTCAACCATTGTTGAAGACAGCATGACAATTCCTCAAAGACCTAGAACCAAAAATACCATTTGACCCAGCAATCCCATTGCTGGGTAGATACCCAAAGGAATGTAAATCATTCTATTATAAAGATACATGCATGTGTATGTTCATTGCAGCACTATTCACAATAGCAGACATGGAATTAACCCAAATGCGCAACAAAGATAGACTGGATAAAGAAAATATAGTTCGTATACTCCATGGAATACTATGCATCCATAAAAAGGAATGAGATCAGGTTCTTTGCAGAAACATGGATAGAGCTGGAAGCCATTATCTTCAGCAAACTAATGCAGGAACAGAAAACCAAACACTGCATGTTCTCACTTATAAGTGGGAACTGAACAGTGAGAACACATGGACACAAGGAGGGAACAACACATACTGGGGCCTTTTGGGGTGAGAGAGGTAGGGAAGGGAGAGCATCAGGATAAAGAGCTAATGCATATGGTGCTTAATACCTAGGTGATGGGTTGATAGGTGCAGCAAACCACCATGGCACATGCTTACCTATGTAACAAACCTGCATGTCCTGCATATGTATGGCAGAACTTAAAATTAAATTAAATTTAATTAAAAAAAAAAGAATGCAACTTCTCAGGTTGTAATCCCAGATCACTGAGTCAGTAACTATGGGAGTGGAGCACAGTGACAGTGGTGGGAGGCAGCCAAATGCCTGAAGCCCAGCCTGAATTGAGAACCTGTCTTCTCATCTGGTACACTTTCCTCTGATTGCTTTACCTATTTTACATATACCTACTCTTCCCTAATTGTTTTTTTTACACTATCATGCCCACCTTTGAGTTGTGCCTTTGTTTTAACCTTTTTCACATATTTACAAACCAGTCAGCATGCACTCCCCATTCTGAGCCCATAAAAGCCATGGACCCAGTCACACTGAGAGAGAAACCACCTGATTTTGGGTGAAGGACCACCCTCATGTTCCCTCTCTGCTGAAAGCTGTTTCATTGCTCAATAAAATTCTTCTCCACCCTCCTCACTCTTCAATTGCCACTGTGACCTCATTCTTCTTGGATGCAGGACAAGAACTTGGGACCCAGTGAATGTGGGTACACAGAAGGCTGTAACGACTGTGGCCCTCTGCCCTCACCAGTGGAGGGCAACTGTGCCACATGACAGGAAGCAGTGGTGGGGCTTAGCCAGCCCTGGAGCCATGAGCTGGAGCGGGGTAAGGGGCTGACAGAGCTGTTAACACGCCATTGTCCGTCATGCTGCAGATCATGAGACTAAAAAAGCTAATTATCATGCTCTAACACCCCCTCTGGGGCTTCAGGGTCAAGGGCACTCCTGCCTGGGAGCCACTGTGTTCCTTGTCTGGACACCAGAGTTCACCATAGGAGTGGCTTGTGCCTTGCCTGGTCCAGTCACAAGCACCACACAGAGCCCACTTTTGTGCCAGTATTTGGAGAGGCCAGCTGGACCCTGCACTCTCTTGCTCATACACACCCTCTCACAAGGGTCTGAGTGTGAAGTTGCAGCAACTGTGGAATCTGTGCCAGAGTATAGGCTGGACTCAGCCAAGCAGGCTGAGTGGATGGGGCATCTCGTGCAGTGAGCCTGGACCCAAGCAAGACCCAGGCAGGATCGTCGCCAGCTGGAGATCTCCAACTGAGAGAGTGACAGAAAAATCCTACATCAACAGTAATTTGTGTTTTAACAAAACTTCCAGGAGGTTCTGATACACAGTCAAATTTGAGAAACATTTTACTAGAAATGCATCCTTTTTATCCACAAACATATCCATCACCTACAAAAATTTCTTCTTGTCCTCTTTATTATTATTGTGCTCAGAACACTTAATACAAAATTTAACATTTTAGCAAAATTTTGCAATATAGTATTAGAAACAAAATTATGCAAAAGTAGTTTTTTGTGTATGTGATAAGAACACAACATAAAATTTACCTTCTTAGCAAAAGTATGCAATGCAGTATTGTTAACTGTAGACATTATGCTTTTTCAAGTAGATGTCTGGGACTTATTCACCTCCTACAAGGAATACCTTGTATCCTTGGACTACTACCTCCTAACTTCCCCCTCCTCCCAGCCCCTGGCGACCACCATTCTACTCTCTGCTTCTGTGAGTTTGACCATTTTAGATTCATCACATAAGTGACATCATGTAGTATTTGTTCTGGGTCTGGCTAATTTCACTTAGCATAATGTCCTCCAGGTTCATCTGTGTTGTCATAAATAACAGGATTTCCTTCTTTTTTAAGGCTGAATTATATTCCACTGTCTCAGTCTGTTTGAACTGTTATAACAAAATACCATAGACTGTGTGGCTTATAAACAATGGGAATTTATTTCATACAGTTTAGCAAATCTGATGTCTGGTAAGTGTCATCTTTTCACTGTAACCTCAGGAGCAGAAGGATGATGAATTTCTCTGGGGTCTCTTTTATAGGAACACTAATCCTACTTATAAGGAGTCTGACCTCATGATTTGATGACCTCCAAAACTTACTACCTTCTGTTACCATCTCCTTGGGGGTTAGGATTTCAATACATGAATTTTGGGGCACACAAACATTCAGACCATAGCATCATAGGGTATATATATATCTGTTTATACACCACATTTTCTTTATCCGTTCATCTGTTGATGGACATTTAGACTGCTTTCATATCTTGGCTATTTTAAATAATGTGGGAATAAACATGGGAATGCAGATATTTTTTTTGAAATCCTGACTTCAGTTCCTTTGGATATATACCCAGAAGTGAGATTGCAGGATTATATGGTGGTTCTATTTTTAATTTTGTGAGGAACCTTTATAGTGTTTTCCTTAGTAGCTATAACAATTTACATTTTCACCAACAGTGTACAAAGATTTCCTTTCCTCCACATCCTCACCACTTGTTATCTTTGTGTGTGTGTGTGTGTGTGTAATAGCCATTCTAACAGATGTGAGGTGACATCTCATTGTGGAAAACTCATATTTAAATATATGTTAAACAGATATCCATATGCAAGTTACCCTTGAATTCGTCCATATACAATTTACCCAATTTACATGTTTGAACTGTACAAGTCCACTTATACGTAGATTTTCTTCCACCCCTGCTACTCTTGAGCAAGACCAACACCTCTTCTTCCTCCTCCTCAACCTACTCAATGTAAAGTTGATGAGAATGAAGATGTTTGTAATGATCCATTTCCCCTTAATGAATAGTAAATACATTTTCTCTTCCTTATAATTTTAATAACATTTTCCCTAGCTTACTTTATTGCAAGAATACAATATATAGTACATATAACACAAAATATGTTCTAATTGACTATATTATTGGTAAGGCTTACAGTCAACAGTAGGCTATTAGTAGTTAAGTTTTAGGGGAGTCAAAAGTTATATGTGATTTTGAGACTGCATGGGGGGACGTCATTCCTAACCCCAACGTTGTTCAAGAGGCATCTGTAATTTAATATTAGCTCTGGACAGAATTTTTTTAGAAATAGGATGGTAATTTTATTTAACATGAAAAACATGCACACACTATCATAGAATCCTAGAGGATTCCCATTAAAGAGTGGAAGGAGGATAACCACTGTGACCACTATGGTTTAACACTGTTCTGAAGGTTGTAGAAAAAAACAAGCCATGGAAATAATTAAGTTGGATAACTATTGAAAATGACACAACAAAGTTATGATTTCCCTACGCTCTTTGCCTAGAAAACCAAAGGAAATGTACTAATAAAAATTTACTAAGATAATGAGTTTAAAATGGCATATACAACATTAAAGATTTTGCATGTATTCAACAATCCAGAACATAAAATGGTAAAAAGAGCCCACTGACATAAACCATTGAAATAGGCAAGATTAAACTGAATTTGAAATATTCAGGACCAACTGAAATAAAGCTCCAAAAGAAACAAAAATAGACAATTTAATAAAAATAGATACCATGCTTCCGGATACAGACTACTCAGTATCATCAAAGTTGTCTCCAAATAAGTTTACACATTTGGTAAGATTAGTAATGGGAAAGTGTACAATACTGAGATTCTAAAGTTCTTGTGGGTAAATAGGCGATAATAGTTTATAAATTTTGAAAAATAAAACTGGAACAGGGATTTATAATACTAGATATTAACACATATACATTTTCAGTAATTAAGAATGGGGGCTTTGACTTGCAGTTCTGATGGAGTAGCTTCCTATAGAGCAATGCTCCTGCCAAGAAAACAAGAAAAACCAGATAAAATACAAAAACCATCTGTTTGAAGGCATTGGTGAGCTGCCAAGGCAAAGAAAAGATAATGAAGATGATGGAGTAACATCTTTAAGGGCTGAAAGAAAATAACTAGAATTTTACAGTGTTAAGAAAATAACAGTGTGGCACAGAAGAACTGAATAAAGCAGATATGTTCATATGGAGACCGTTTCCCCCTTGAAAGCTTCCTTCACTAGAATTATGATCCCAAATGCCTCTGGATTAAATGTTTATTTAGGACTCATCCTTAGGGTGGAGTAAAAGGGGATGAACAGGAGAAGGCTTTAGTATTGCTTCTGTGCCATAACCCTAGAAACCAAAATCTCTTTCCCCTGCCCCCAGTTTTTGTTCTTTCTCTTTTTAACCCCAATTGGGATACAGGGAAGACTACAGTCCCCAGGGTTGTGGCCATGCCCTGTGCAAAAACATCTCTGGAGAATCAGGGCAATTCTGCTGGCTTGTAGAGCTACTTAATTCTTGTCTCTATTTTTGCGTATCCCCCTGGGATAAGTAACTTAAGGACTTCCATAGCTCAGTCTTTGGAATCACCTGCTAAGTATTTTTAAACGGATCAGAGGGCATGACTTATCTTTACCCAACTTCTGACATAAGAATTCACTCAGTATTCCACTTTCCATCTTAAATGGAGTTCAGAGACTCTGATTAGCCAAGGCAACAGATTATACAGTATGCATCAAAAGATGCTATATCCCTAATTGTACAGTGCCAGGTATATGCAATGCCCCACATGGCTGCTTTAAAAAAATGGCCTTTCCATCTCTCCCCAGGCACCCTCCTCACTTCTAACTAAAGATGAATCAAGAGCAAGCTTCTCCCTCCTCTCTTCACTCCACTTGCATGGGAGGTTACTTCTTCTGGACAGTCAGGTTTGAAGACATTTCACAGGCCAGGTTTTCTAGGGGTAACATTTCCAAAGGAATGAATAATTAGTACTGTGGGAATAACTTTTTTTTATTCCCTGCCTGCATCCAGAATAACCAACTATCTGCCTCTCTTATCCTATGTGGCAGTGGCACCAGAGCTGCTGCACTGGTCTGGGAAAATCAGGAGGCAGGCCTGCCCTCTCTTGTCCTCTGGTTTTCTGTCTCACTTATCCTGGTGGGTGGGGGTTGAATTCCAGAGATCAAATGGATGTTCTGCACATCTCTACTCAGAAGTAAGAGCTGGTTTGGGAGAAATTTAGTGGGAAATAACACATTTTGGGAGGTTTCTTGAGTGCTTTCAAAGGGTTTTGTCTATATACTATACCTTATATGCAAATAAGGTATATAAGCAAATACTAAATTTTTTTCCCAAAGAGATTCACTTCTCTGGGGATTTCAAAAGCTCTCTCTTAATTACTTTCTGTTTAAGAAAACCATATTTAAAGAAGATATTTTTGGCTTGAAAAATGACAACAATGCCTTTTTAAGCTGCTTAGACATATGTATTTACTCTTTGAATCAATAATCTCAATTCTAAGAATCTTTCCCAAATAGACTCTTGCAAAAAATATATATATATAAAAACATGCATGCACATGGCTATTCTTTAAGCATTTTTTAGATAGGAAAAGACTGGAAATGACACAAATGTCTACCAATGGGTGATTGGTTGACTATTGAAAAGGAATTTAATATGGGGAAGATTGCTACAAAGGAATTAGAAGAGATAAGGAGCATATGAGTTGGTGGGAAACTCAGGGGTAACAACATCAGGCAGCCCTTCCATCTCCAGGACCAGAAGGACAACAGGAAAATCTGGTATTAGCAGCTAGGGCTTTGCAGTGAGCCTGAAACCTTATAGCAGACATGGTCAGAGACATCGCCCAAAGCAGAAAAGAACAGAAACCTGCTTCTTTCCTCTGTGCCTTTCTCTCCTACACTGTCTAACTCTACCAACCAAGGAAGGCTGGTTTGCCAAGGTCAGATTGAGAAAAGCTGGAAAAGGCAGAGGATACAAATGAGACCCTCAGATTCAGTTTCTACTGACTGCTTTGTTTCCCCCTCCCTTGAATATGAGTCTTATTTCTTCATATATCCCATAACATTACTTATTGAAAATTAGACTTTGATAATATAGCAACTCTGGGTCATGGTTTTCTTCCTGACATTTGCTTTTGTTGTTTTGTTTGTTTGTTGAGTAGCTTGTGTGGGCCAGATCTGTAAAACTGGTCTTCCCAATGGCTGCTTGTTGCTGTTCTTTTCTTTTTTTTTTAAGTTATTGTTGTTTTTATGTTGGACTTAAGAGGGATCATTTTCTTTCTGTGTAGCATAGTGGTCAGCCAATCACTGGGCAGAGGCTATACTCAAAACACTTAATCCAGTAAGGTTTCTGTTCTCTGTTGATGGATTTATGTATGGGAAGAATACCACATAGAAACTTCAGGCTGTTTTCAATTTTTCTCCAGACTTTTCTTTCCGCCGGGCTTTTCTGCATGTCTTCTGTGTGTGTGCAGCCTCAGCGTTGGCCAGTAGTATGTAGAGGGCTTGGGCCATCTTGGTTTCTGTCGTGGATGTGTATAGCCTTAGCCAATCTTATGTTTGTCCCAACAAAAGCCTCAGATTAGGAGAATCATTGGTCCATTCCACTGGCCCTCTGCTGAGACTGTCCCTTTTACTGACATTGCTGCATGGGCATGGCACACCTCTCCAAATCAAGTGTGCCCGGTACGACCATGGTAGCAAAACTACTAGTTGTCACAGCCTGTCCCACTTTCACAAAACATCCATGTCAGTCAGGCTGGCAGGAGCTTTGGAGTTGTCCCAGTAAAGAATGCCCTAAGCTCCTACTAACTTTCACAGTTCCACAGGTTTTTAAGAATAAATGTTTCTTCAATTGGCTATGCTTTTGGTAGATTCCAAGAGCACAGACATAGCTGTTATGTCATTTTTGTTTAGCTTCACAGTTGCTTTTGGGGAGAGGATTTGCTAACCTTCTTACTAAGCCATACCCTGAAGTTCTGCTTTATTCATCTAACAAATATCTATTGCATATTTTCTTGTAAAAACTATTTTTCTGGGCATTGCGATTCCTTAATCAATAATACAGACCTAGTTCCTGTTCATATGTTTTTACAAGGGTGAGGGCAAGTGACCATATAATCATTATTTAATTACAAATGTAGTGAGTGCTACAATGGAAAAGCACTTAGACTTCTGTTTTTGTTTCATGTCTCACTGAATCAGCCATAACTTCTAGAAAATTATTACCATAACATTGTAATAGCAATAATGTGTGTAATTTTCATGTTTCTGATTTTGATAGACATGCTTCTAATGTGTAACCACTAAGATAAATGTTTTTAGAAATCATGTTGAAGAATTACATATTTATTCCTAGTTTTCTAACATGTTTTCCCCTCAAAAAATTTATGTTGAGATCCTTTTGTGATTCATAAACATGATGATTGGGTTTTTATCCTTAGGTATGAGATGCACCTTCCTCAAATCTTGTTATGACATCTGTACATTACCCATCTGACATGAGAAAAAAAAAAGAAAGAAATCCATGTTGAAAGTTATCAGATGGTTTTTCAGCATCTTTTGAGATTTTTATATAAGTTTTCATATTAGACCCATTTGTATCACATTTTATGTATTAAGATATTCTAATAGCAAAGTACTTTGCATGATTAAAATTATCTAGTTGGAGGTAGTGATCATTTAAATTTACCTGAATTTCATTGACTTGTATTTTGTTTAGTATTTTACTGAAAGTGAGCTGGGACACTATTTTAGTGCTATTATTTTTCAGTCTTTAATCATTTTTAATATTTTTCCATGATCTGCAGTTGCTCATGTAAATGTGTGACAATTTAAACAAAAAGAAGGGAAATAAATTTAGTAATTTAATATTACATTAGTTACAGGGCAGGAATACTGCCTAGGCCCCAGACTCACAAAACCAAAATTTTTATTAATGCATCTTGAAGGACTTTTTAAAAGTTTATCTTGTTGACAATCATTAAGTCCTCTAGCCTTAAAAAAAATAAACCTATGTCCTAAAAATTTAATCTGAATGGCTTTTGTTTAGTAACTTTGAATTTAGTTTAAATCACAATAATGACAACTCCTCACAATGAGAAAGATGGAGAAGTTCCACTAGGCAGAGAACTGTGATTCCCACGGCATCAGTAAGTATATCTTTATTAAAGTACTTGTCCCATTGAATTAAAATTATTTACCTACATGTAGATAATCCCCAGTAGCCCGTAGCACTTTATGGTAATGATTTAATCAGCTCTCTGTCCCTATATCCTGGTGCAGCTCTCAGCACCTACAGTTACTTCAAATCTTTAGGAAGAAATGTATGGGGCCATAGAGGACACCTCAAAATCTAAATGCCAATTCTTACTCTTCCAATGTTCCAATAAAATACCTAAAGAAGAGATATTATACAGGCATAAACATGATTTAAAGATGAGGTTGAAGGAGGAAAGCATGCAAATGCCAGGGACTTTCACTGATGGATGGACAGTCGTTACAATGTACGCAGTGCTTCTGCAACGATCTCTTACGGAGAAGAAAGGCAGTATGTTTTCCTAGAGATGACATCAGATTCACAGAGATCTATACAGAATGTGTTTTCTTGAGGGTCTACATCTAGCTACATGAGCTCAGGCAAGTCACGGAATTTTTCTGGATCTCTGTCTTTCCAGCTGTAACATACAGGGGTAATAAGTCTGAGAGTCTCTTCTGTACCTCATATCTTTTGATTCCATGATGAATGAAAAAGAAGCAGTGGTTTTCTGAAAGATTTATTATAAAATATAAAATCAAATTCTACTTTTTTTATAATAATAGAAGTGAGTTGGAGATTGCCAAGCCACTGACCATCCCTATGATCAGGAAATTTCTCCTAAAGGAAACAGAAACACAATACAGTCCCAAAATATCAGGACTTTATATCTGTCAGAAGGAGAAATGATTATTTGCTCTTGGTAATATGGGACAGTTATTCAAGCCAAATAAGTTAAATAGGTTTGTCTTCCCAATATTTGAGACCTGGCACTCGCTTTCTTATTTCTGCACTGAGAGTATTTGATTTGGTTAATGTTTAGTAGCAGGAAAAAGAAGAGAGAGTGTGTGTGTGTGCATGTTTGAAAATTGCAGTCACTTTTCTTCTAAAGCCACAGGCTATGATGTCAGGAAGTAAATGATAGAAGTTGTCAGCTCTCCTATCTATAACCTCATGCTTTGCAGTTTCCCTGGGGGCTGCATGCACTCTTACAGCTTCTTAAACAGGAAGTAGACCTGGCAAAAAATGTAAGTGCATTTTACAGTTGATATACCACAGACTCAGCCAGAACAGTTCTAAACAGAAGACTTCACAGAAATTCCGACACTTTGTTTTTGCCAAATAACAGTGTCTTTTTCAGAAATGTTGATGTGGGGATCATGGACATTCTCCTTAATTTCTCCTTAGCAAGTGTGTTGGAAGGAGGAAATTGGTGCCTTCGAGCAGATGATCCTCCCACACAATAGCACTTGGTAAGGGACAATATGCAGCACAGGTAAGTGCTGTTAGAAGGCCGGGTGAGAAAGAGGAAGAAGGCAGAGGAGGAGTCAATAAGAGGTTAAATAGAAAGACCAGAGCAACCCAGAGAGCCTGAGAGCACTGGGTGATGAGAAGACCTGCAGGAAGGGAATGGTGAGATAAGAATGTTACAATGAAAAATCCTGTTGTCCATATTTTTCTCTACTATAGACAGCTGGAGTTTTGTACAAACTGTGTGCTCTCGTGAGAATCCAGAGCTGACTTCTCTGAGCATTTCATGGTACATACTGTGGGACTTTGATGAATGCTGGCAAAGATCTTTAATTTCTTCCAAGGATTGGAGTATACGGGAATTTGTTTTTTATTACACAGATCAATCATTAGAAACAGCTTAGATGATATTATTCATGCACTTAACCTGAAATGAGTATGGTAATAGTTGCAGAAAATAAGCATTACCCTTATAAACTTGGAGATTAAATTAAATCCTTTTTGTTAAACTCATTTATTGAAAAAAATTATCGATTCTCCCAGTAGTAATGTGATTTTGTGAACTGCATTTTATGTTATTTAGGGATTTCAGAGTAAAATTATTCCAAGGCTTGTTTCTCTTGGATGAAGGGCTATGAAATCTCATTTAGATGTAGAATATTATAATTGCATAAATTACTCAGGGTTTATGATATGAAGTTTTTAAGAAAAGCAAATAGTTTTTTTTTTTTTTACATTTGAAAATTCAAGGAGTATGTGACTTCCTGAAGAGATGCTTCTTTTCAACTTCAAATCAGCTTTATTTCTTGGCTCTTTCATGAATTTTCCTTCCTGTGCTACAAGTATTTCCAAGGGAGATTGTGTCATGTGCTTTTAGATTCTGCCAAGAAAAAGTGTTCCATTGCTCACAATTGCATTTATATCATTTGGTTATTGCCTCTGATAGAACATAGCTAAGGAGAGAGGTCAATACTGACTTCTTACTAATACTGTATCCATAAATATTGTCTATGTGGTTGAATTGGCCTTACAAAGAGATAAGCAACTAAATTTGCAGTGAAAATTTCTACATCTGTTCACTAATTTCTGAAATTTTTAAATGGGTAATGTCTCTCATAAGTATAAATTGGTGTTGGTTGTAGTGTGAGGGGGACTGTTGGCTTTTATGGATGCCACAGGGAAGCCAAAAAAAAAAAATCTAGAGGAGTTTATTGAAGAAGACTAAAATTATGGGTACAAGTCAGCACTGGAAATAGAAAAATTTACCAAAAGTCAGTAAAACAAACAGCCACCCCTCATCCTCACAGTACACTCACAAGACCGCTCCTCCCACACTGGTCCAAAAATCTAGAGAAGTTAACTCTTTGCAGAAATTGAAATCTCAGATTTCAGCTAAGAGTTGGAGTGCCATGCCAGAAACACAAGAGCTAAATAAAGTCAGAATACTAAGTGATGAGGTCCCTTTTGGCTCCCAGAAGTCTGAAATCCAAGCTTCTACTTCCACTGCCATCCCCTCTCTTCACGACAGGCAGGATTTTGGAAGGTTCCTCTCTAGGAAACTGACTGGTGTAGTAAGACTTAAGCATATTATATTAGACTGTCTTTCAAAGAATCAGCCCAATCTCCACAACTCTTTGCTGAAACTCACACATCAACAAGCCTCTCTCATGCACAGCAAACAACCAATCAGCTTTGTAATAACTTTACTCTTAAACTTGAATGTTGAGCCAATGATTGCCAAACTATTGAGAAAAATCCTTATTTTTTCTTTTCCTCTCTTTTTACTAAAAAATGCCATCATGAAAGCAATTTTTGTTATGAGTCATACCTTGTCTTGTAAAAGCCCATTTATGCCATTGGAATCAATTTATTGTTGCTCCAGTGTAAGGTCTTTGTCCTTAGTTCTTTAAAAAAAGTGTTTCTGTTCCTTTCTATGAGACCAATCTTCCTCTTCTCGGTCTCTTCTAATTTCCTCAATGACATATTTTTCACTTTGACATTTATTGAGCCTTGGAATTACTTTATGGGGGATAGCCCCAATTCCCATTGTGCATTGTTTGTTTTTAGTTATTTCATTGGGTGTTTTATTAGGTTGATATTTTCTCTTGTTTTATTCTATTGTATCTCTTCACTATGCTGTAGAGGTGTATATTGAGAATAACAAATATTTTAAAGCTTAAAAAATTAAACCTCTCACCTATTTTTATAGTTGGCTGTATTTTGTTGAACTTATTTTATTGGTGCCGTAGTCATCACAATATCTTGTCAACTGGCAACTTCCATTAGGTTCGGGAAGACTTAACAATTTCATGTCATTAGTTTACTTGGGGATGTAATACAGTTGCTGAGATAGTGTAGTTCTTTGATAAATCAGACGTTCAGGTAATTTTAGAAGTTCAGTAAGGCGTATAAATTTTTTTACCTGTTCTATCCTTCATGGGAAAAACTTTCAACGAACTTCAGAAACATTCTCATTTATTTTTTTTCTGTTACACATATGTAGAATGTTCATTATAGACAGTTCTTTCTTATGTGCATTTAAATGTGGTTATAACCTTTAGTTTTCTTAATTTAATAAAAAAAAGAAAAATATGTACAGAAGGAGATGGAACATGGCACAGAGCACTACAAATAGGAAAGATTTTTCTGTGCCCAGAGATAAGGAGCAAAGAGCCATCATACACTGAAAGCATGTTTCCATGAGAATAATGAACCATATAACTGCTCTCATGTGATTTTCAAAATATAAATCTTCAGCATGAAAGGGCAGGTGGTGATGAATTATTGAAAGACAAAATAGTTGAAGGGAAAGGGCAGCAACATAAATGTTATGCACATTTATGCAAATTCAACTTCTAAAATGTGAAAGGGTTTTCTCTGTACTATGAAAGTGACTGAAATTAATGGGTGAGAAGCAGGGAGATTTTGTATGTCTGCTTAACTCTGCCTATAGAGTCCTTTTGAAAGGATGCCTGCAACACAAAAGACTGAACCATCTTTCACAGGCTCTATACTATTGTGGGTTCAGGCTGACAGCCCAGATAGCAAGAGTCAAAAGGCAGGTGTGTTTTGTGAAGACTTGAGTAGAATAAAAGAAAATAATGGCAGGCCCAGAAGAAAAACTTCACATGGATGGGAATGGATAAAAAATACTCAGAAAATATGATTCTAGTGAGCTGTGGGAAATTTTAGTAACCTTGAAAACACTCAGAACTCTACTATAGTATATAAAAATGCCTTTAGAATCCTGGGTGAGTCAGAAAGGACCCCAAAAAGCTATATTATAGTAATATAGAAAATGTGTATGGTAAAGATAAGAGCATCCACAGAAAGGTCAATGAAATATTTTAAGTTCATCTTAAAGTATTTCATTTCAGCCTGGATTTACATTGACATACAATCTCAGAGACTCATTCCAGCTTTTCTGGGGCCAAGATGATTATCGCCTTCTGCAGATCTCCTAATATAGTTAACTTTTCCGTGAGCTGAAGTGTGATATAAGCCTTCATAAGAGCCAGAAGCACACAGTAAGAGATACGGCAATTGACACGGATATTCTAGAACACTTACTTAAAAAAACTGAAAATACAAAAGGGAAGTCTAAATGCAGGTAAGCATTCCAGTTTTTATTTTGCCTTCAGATGATGCCAAAATCCTTGGAAATAAATGGAAATGGGTGAGTGAAATTCTAATATTTTTCTGCTTGTTTACCCAGAGGGAGATTTTCAGGAAGGAAAAGATAGTTCAGCAGTTAGAGCTTATAAGATATATGTGATCAAGAGAAAGAGCCACAACCCACATAAGAAATATAAAGAGTATATCTTAGTCCGGGGAAAAAAAGAGAGAGTTTACATCTCAAATGAGAGAGAGAGAAAAAAAAAAGAGACAGAGAGAAGGAGGTGATTTATGGTGGATGGAAGCTCTTTAGCTGTCTAGTACAGTAAAATTTTGCATCAAATGTGACAGCAGGAAGCTTCTAACAAATTGATATTTGATGTCTTAATGATATTTCTACCCAACCTGAGTGGGTCACATAGCCTCTCTCTGGCTCGAAATTTCTTTAGTCTATTCTGGAGTATTTTGCAGTTTCTTCTGCCTTCAGTTGCACTGCTTAGTCAGTGACAGGCAATCATTTTGCATAGATCTTAATAATAGGACATCATAATAGAGACTCACCTATTTGTGCATACCATTCTTTCTTAGGCCCTATAAAGCATTTGGTTGTTGCTTTGTAAGAAAATATGGAAATGCAGTTGTCCTTCCAACAATGAATATGTGCATTACTAATATCAAATTTATGCCCTGAAATACTATTTTCATACCTTTCTGTGTACTTAATAACATTTCGTTTCAGTGATGAATCAGTGTGTTCAATTTGGATATATTGCACATATCAATTAAATTTAATGCATAGAGCATCAACAATGACCATAATTCTTTTGAAGTGGTAACAATATGAACAGCTATGAGCAAGTTCCTGCATGCCCAGCCAACAACTATATCAAAATACTGATGACGATGATATGATTCCATTAATTATAAGACATAGTCTTATTTTAGAGATGTTACTACATGAATAAAAGTTTTAGAACCATTGCAGTATGGTAATGTGATATATAAGATAGATCGACAAACTCCATTTTATTATAACTTCATGTGTTCACACAGTCATAAGGAATTTGGGAAATTGGAAGAAAAATGGAAATGTCATGTTCTGCAGTTGCTAATCTCTACCAAATGAGGAAAACAAAGTCAAACACACAGTTGACTCTGAGTATGTGGATTTATTTCTGGTTCTCCACTGGGTTAAAATAATTTTTGCTAGGTGCGGTGGCTCATGCCTGTAATCCCAGCACTTTGCAAAGCCAGGGTGGGTGGATCACCTGAGGTTAGGAGTTCAAGACCAGCCTAGCCAACATGGTGAAACCCCATCTCTGCTAAAAATGCAGAGAAATTTGTTGCAATTCTCAGGATAAACCAGTAGATGGAGGAATTCTCCACAGTGAGGAGCACATTCAACAAGCAAGAAGCAACACAACCTAATTTAGACCAAGGGGTAGATGCTGTAGGGTCTAGCTATAGGAGTTTCCATACACATGCTTTACGCTACAAAATGGCGGAAGAAGCAGGGATGAATGCAGAGACACTAATACATACTTTATATGCAATAAACAAACTTTTAGGCAACATGGAAGAAAAATGGAAATGTCATGTTCTGCAGTTGCTAATCTCTACCAAATGGGGAAAACAAAGTCAAACACACAACCCAGTGCAAGTGTCACAAGAAGTTTAATGCAGGACTGCTAATGAAACCAAAACACTGCCTTGGTTGTCTCTCACATGAACCTCGTAATAGTTGTTCCAGGAAGACATGACCTCATGTAAGGATGAATAATAATGAATTAATATCAGAGCTATACATAAATACTATTAAATAGTAGTAAACAATGGTAGGCGAAGAACACACATGAGAAAAACACCACGTTTCAAATAAAATTATGACCAAAAGCACAAAATTGCTAAGCAAATAATATCTATCTAAAACAAGAACTCAAGCAGAGATAAAAGAACTTAAGGAAGAAATGGGAAGATAGTCAAATAAGACTAAAAAATGAGGGCAGAGCTCAGGTGGAAACGTAGAAGAGAAAAATAAAATGATCATAGAAACAATGGCCAAGTTAGAAGCAGCACAAATAATACAATGGAAAGTATAGAATTATAGGTTGAATTGTGTCTCCGCAACATATATATGTTGAAGTTATTAACACCCAGTACCTCAGGATATGACATTATTTGAACAAAAGGTTTTTGAAGGTGTAAATAATGAAGATAAAATGGGGTCAGCCGGGCACGGTGGTTCATGCCTGTAATCTCGGCACTTTGGGAGGCTGAGGTGGGTGGATCACCTGAGGCCAGGAGTTTGAGACCAGCCTAGCCAACATGATGAAACCTCTGTCTCTACTAAAAACACAAAAAAGTTAGCTGGGTGTGGTGGTGGATGCCTGTAATTCCAGTTACTCCGGAGGCTGAGGCAGGAGAATTGCCTGAACCCAGGAGGCAGAGGTTGCAGTAAGCTAAGATTGCACCACTGCACTACAGTCTGGACAACAAGAGCAAAACTCTGTCTCAAAAACTTATTTTTAAAAAAATGGGATCACACTGGAGTAGAGTGGATCTCTAACTCAATATGACTATATCCTTAAAACGAGAATGCCATATGAAGGGAACAGACATGCACACAAAGAGGATACCATCCAAACATGAAGGCAGAGGTTGGGGTGATGCATCTACAACCAAGGTACACCAAAGATCATCAGCAAATCACCAGAAGCTAGAGAAAGGCACATAACACATTCTCTCTCAAAATATTCAGAAGGAACCAACCTTGCTTACATGTTAAAATTATACTTCTAGCCTCCAGAACTGCAAGACAATAAATTTCTGTTGTTTTAAGCCACCGAGTTTGTGGAACTTTGTTGTGGCAGTCCTAGGAAACTAATACACTCAGTAAGAGACAAAAAAAGCAGGATCAGAAAAAAATAAGCAAAATGAAATATAAATGAACAAAGTTTAAAATATTACAGAAGAGATTTTCCTTTCTACACTGTCAAAAATCAGTTGACTCTAAATATGTGGATTTATTTCTGAGTTCTCTATTCTGTCTCATTGGTCTATGTGTCTATTTTTGTGCCAGTACAATGCTGCTTTGATTACTATAGGTTTGTAGATATTTTGAGGTCAGGTAGTGTAATTCCTCTGGCTTTGTTCTTTTTTCCTCCCCTTCAGGATTGCTTTGGTTATTCGAGATCTTTTGTGGTTTCATACAAATTTTAGAATTGTTCTTTCTATTTTGTGAAGAATGTCACTAGTATTTTGATAAAGATTTTATTGAATCTGTAGATAACTTTGAGCACAATGGTAATGTTCATTATATTAATTCTTTCAATCCATAAATATGAATGTTGTTTTACTTTTTTGTGTTCACTTTAATTTTTTTCATTAGATTCATAATTTTCATTGTACAGGTCTTTGACATCCATGTTTATATTTATTTCTAAGTTTATATTTCTTGTGTGACTACTGTAAATGAGATGGCGTTCTTAATTTCTTTTTTCTTTTTTTTTTTTGCTATTATGATTATTTTTAATTGACACATAATAATTTTACATATTTATGGGATATAGTGTGATATTTTGATACATGTATGCAATGTATAATGATCGAATAAGAGTAATTAGCATACCTATCACCTCAACCATTTGTGGATGAGAACATTCAAAATCTGCTGGAGCAGATGTGGAAGAAAGGAAACTTTGTATACTGTTTGTGGAAATAAAATTAGTATAGCCATTATGGAAAACAGTATGGAGGTGCCTCAAAAAACTAAAAATAGTACTACCAGGGACATTGTTTTATAGTTTTCTTTTTTGTTGTTATGTTCTTTCCTGGATTTGGTATTAGGCTGTTGCTGTGTTCATAGAATGATTTAGGTTAATACTGAATGTTAACTTGATATGACTGAGGGTGCAAAGTATTGTTCCTGGGTGTGTCTGTGAGGGTGTTGCCAAAAAAGATTAACATTTGAGTCAGTTGACTGGGAAAGACAGACCCACCCTTAATCTGGGTGGGCACAATCTAATTAGCTGCCAACACAGTCAGAATTCAAAGCAGGCAGAAGAACATGAAAAGACTAGACTGGCTTAGCCTCCCAGCCTACATCTTTCTCCCATGTTGGATGCTTCCTGCCTTGAAGATTGGACTTCAAGTTCTTCAGATTTGGGACTGGGGACTGGCTTCCTTTCTCCTCAGCTTGCTGCCAGCCTATTGTGGGACCTTGTGATCATGTGACTTAATACTCCTTAATAAACTCTTATATATATCCTATTATTTTTGTCCCTCTACAGAACACTGAATAAACTGAATAATACAGGTTTTGGTCCAGGAGTGGTTCTAGAGGAACAGAATATTAAAGATAGAGTTTTTTTTGTTGGTTTGGGGGTTTCTGGAGTTGTTTGCTTAATATGATTAGCCCCAAAATTCTAAGTACTCTAGTTCTAATAGTATGGAGGATGCTGATAGTCCTTGGCATGAAGTGTTTAGAGAGTTATGCAAAATAAATGCATTTGACATTCCTGATTCACAGTTATGACAGGCAAGGAGTTTAATGGATCTAGACATATTTTTGACTATATGTAGAGAACCAACAAAGATAATGAAGTTGGTTGGTTACTCCTCAGTTCACTAGACAAAGTGATGAAAGAAAATGATGAACTCAGGGATTCTAACTCCCAGCTTCAGGAGCAGATACTGAGCCTCAAATCTGCTAAGAATCCCCTGAGTGAGAGTCTTATCTCCTATAGAGAAAGAGCCGAAGTTGTGGAAAATCAGACACAAGCTCTTACCAAATGAGTGGCTGACCTGCAATGAAAGTTGCATGCACAGCCTTGCCCAGATGTCTACTGTTAAAGTGAAGGCATTGATTGGAAAAGAATGGGACCCTGTAACTTGTAATGGGGATGTGTGGGAGGACCCTCATGAAGCTGGGGACACTGAGCTTGTTAATTCTGACAAAGCATTTTTGCCAGAAAAAAACAGCTTCACCATCCCCAACAGTGGCAACATTCCTTCCCCAACCCACTCTGCCATCAGCCTTTCCACCTTTGTCAGAGAAGATAAACCCTGCGCTACCTGAGGCAACAGTGATGGCCTCCCCTGAGGCAGTTGCCAGGCAAGATAATGTTGATGCTCCTCAGGGGCCATCCCCAACACCCTTGTGTGCTTCTAGATCTATAACTAGACTAAAGTCCCAGTGAGCTTCTAGAGGTGAGGTTCAGAGTGTGACCCATGAAGAGGTACACTACACTAAAAAAGAACTGCTTAAGTTTTCTAATTTATATAAGTAGAAATGTGGAGAACAGGTATGAGAATGGATATTAAGGGTGTAAGATAATGATGGAAGGGATAGAGTCGGATCTGGCTGAATTTATTGATTTGGGCCCACCTAAATATTGATTCTTCATTTAATATTGCAGCTCAGGGAGTTAAAAAATGTACTAACAGTTTATTTTCTTGGTTAGCTGAAATATGGATTAAAATATGGCCCTCTGTGAGCAAGCTGGAAATGCCTGATCTCCCTTGGTTTAATGTAGAGGAAGAGATCCAAAAGCTCAGGGAGATTGGGATGCTGGAGTGGATTAGTCAGTCACTTTAGACCTACTCATTCCAGCTGGGCAGGTCCAGAAAATGTACCCTTGACCAATGCTTTGTGAAATAGATTTGTGAGGGCAGCATCTACAACTTTGAAGAGCCCTCCAATTGCTCTTCTATGTATTTCATATCTAACAGTGGGAACCGCAATTACTCAACTACAAAATATATATGTGATGGGAATAATTGGATCCCAAGGTGGCAGGGGCCAAGTGGTGGCACTCAACCATCAAAGGCAAAATGAGCATAGCTACTCTAAGGGACAGAAGAGCCAAAGAAGCAATCAAAATAGTCTGACTTGTGTAGAGCCCAGGCATTGGATAATTAATCATGGTGTTTCTAGAAGTGAAATTGATAAGAAGTCTAGTGCATTTCTACTTAACTTATATAAGCAGAAAATGTCCAGGTTGAATGGACAAAAGACTAATTTGAATTATAGAAACAGAGAATCACAGCCCCTCAATAAATTTCCAGACTTGAGCCAGTTTACAGACCCAGAACCCTTTAAATGAAGGGGAAGCTAGGTCCCCTTGAGGAAGGACTCCACCACACTATTGACAATGTATCCTACTAATCTTTCTCCCATTCTTCCCCAAGGACACCTCTGGCTTTTTACCAAGGTAACTGTGCACTGGGGAAAGGGAAATGATCAGACATTTCGGGGACTACTGGACACTGACTCTGAGCTGACATTGATTCCAGGGGACCCAAAATGTCATTGTGGTCCTCCGCTATGGTCTAATCTCTATGGTCACTAATCTCACTAATGGTCTATCAATTTTGTTTATCTTTTTAAAGAACCAGATTTTTGTTTCATTTATCATTTGCATTTTTTTGTGTTAATATCTCCAGCTTTATTTCTAATTGATCTTATTTGGATCTTCTCTTTTCTTGGTTAATCTCACTAATGGTCTATCAATTTTGTTTATCTTTTCAAAGAACCAGCTTTTTGTTTCATTTATCATTTGTATTTTTTTGTTTTAATTTCATTTAGTTCTGCTGTTATCTTTGTTATTTCTTTCCTTCTGCTGGGCTTGGGTTTAGTTTATTCTTGTTTCTGTATTTTTTGAGGTGTGACATTAGGTCGTATATTTGCACTTTTTCAGACTTTTTGATGTAGGCATTTAAATGTGAACTTTTCTTTTGGCACCACTTTTGCTGTATCCCAGAGGTTTAGATAAGTTGTATCACTGTTATCATTCACTTAAATTTTTTTTTAAATTTTCATCTTGATTTCATTGTTAACCCCAAAATAATTCAAGAGCAGATTATTTAATTTCTGTTTCAGTAGGTAGTCACGCATAAGCAGGGCAAAAGAGGGCTCCCCCTACCCATCAGGAATGACAGGCAATTACCAGGCGATGATCAGGCAGTTGTCACACTGCCTCTCTAAAATAATAGTTGTTCACAGCAATGCTAGGGACAGGCCATTCTCCAATACATTAAAAACACCTGAAATTGATAATTAGCAGCGTTAGGAATTGAGTGAGTGGGCTCAATCACATACATTAAGAGGCAAAATGGCCGAGTATGATCTTCCAGGGGCATTCCACCAAAAGAATGAAAAAAACCTCAGGTGAGCATACATATAACTCCAGTGAACCCACTGTGTATGCTCACCTCCTAAGTACTAGCAGGCCATCATGCATCTGGGCAGCTCACCCTAAGGGAAGAATCAAGAGAAAAGAGGTGCAAAACACCGGATGATGGTCAGCATATAAAATCCTAGGTTCAAGATCAAACTGGGCACTCAACTTCCAAGATGCCCACTTGGGCCTCTTCCAAGCATACTTTTGTTTCCTTCCTTTTGTTCCTGCTCTTAAGCTTTTTAATAAACTTTCACTCCTGTTCTGAAACTTGCCTTGGTCTCTTTTTCTGCCTTATGCCCCTCAGTCAAATTCTTTCTTCTGAGGAGGCAAGACTTGAGGTTGCTGCAGACCCGTATGAATTCACCACTGGTACCATATTTTGGTAATAAGTGACTTGGATAACTTCCAACACTTTTCTAGTGGTAAGAGATCTCTACACCTCACCTTCTTCAGCTAAAGGCATTCAACCCCTGTATGTAGTTTTCTTCTCCTTTTCCTCTCTTCTTTTTACTAATCAACCTCCAGAACAATTCCTCTTCACCATAAGTGACTCTGCCCACCCCGTAGTGGATTTCTCAGCTCATTCTGATGGGTGGCTCACAGAGGTGGGAAGGAAATTAGGGTCTGCAATGAGTAGATCTGAGGTACCAAAATGACCCTCCTGGACAGGAGGCTCACAAGAGGGGTAGGACCAAGGCCTAAAACCATGCAATGTCTTGGGTTTCCTCTGCTTTTTCAACTAAAATGAGCTGTTTCCCAAAAACCTGTATCTCCCATTTTCCTCTTTTCTCTGTGTGTGTTCTGAAATGGCCTTGCATACTTGCTGGATCATCCATCTCCAGCGGCAAGACTTACCCTTTGCTCTCACTTTGCATGCCATGTGACTTCTTAAAAAAATACTCATTATTCTTGTGCCCACAGCTCTCTGCATAAATGCAGCAGCAAAGACGTGGGCTCCCCTGCAGATATTCCCTAAAATTTATACTTGTTCTTACTCCAGCACTTCAAATGACCTA
This sequence comes from Cacajao melanocephalus, assembly GCA_963573385.1. NCBI lineage: Eukaryota > Metazoa > Chordata > Mammalia > Primates > Pitheciidae > Cacajao > Cacajao melanocephalus. The sequence continues at coordinate 57,397 of CAUYLG010077776.1, forward strand.
CAGCCCTTCCCCTGCCCATTGGCACATGGCTGGGAAAGACACTAATTGGAAATCTGCCTTTGCCAGCTTCTTATGTCTTAGCATATGCTTTTCATTCCTATTATATCCCAGGACTGAGTTTTTTGATAGCTTTTAAAGCAGATTATCAACCTGCATAGGGCCTCCCTCTGGTCCTTTAAGGATTATACCTATTTGCTTTTTTTTTCTTTTTCTTCTTGTAAACACCCCTTTGGGAGAAGGGGAAATTCTTCCTTTGCCATTTTTGAGTTCTTACCCCGCACCCCAAGTCCTCCAGACATTACTACTTTATGTCTAGAGGGCAAATAAATACTGCCTTCTTGAATCCAAGGGCTACTGTTTTCACGAGGATGTGAAGGCTTTCCATGAGTGTTGCTCTTTCTCCCATATCCTCCTGTAGACTCTATTTTTTAAAATCACTTACATGCCCTTATCATGCATCAAAACTTTCAAGGTCACATTCAAAGGAACTGGGGAGGAAAGTACAGCTCCCTTTTGGCAGTTAGCTAAAAAAAAAAAAAACAAAAAACAAACTGGCTTCTCATCTACTTAAAAGAACATGGGAAATGGGAAACTAAGGAAAGAGATAATCATAATCATCTTATTACTAAAATGCACTCACTAAAGGAGTGAGAGTCACTGTAGGTCATAGAGATAAGAATCTAGGCTGGCCCCAGGCTGCAGGCCCAAGAGACGCGTAGGACAGAAACGAAGGGTGGTCTCAGGCTAATGGATTACCATTGGAACACAGATGAAAGGTTAGGAAGGGTACTCAGTAAGGCTGGTTATTTAGGAACCCCAAGGATTAACAAGGAACCCAATCTTCACTCCAGATTTCCTTTGTTCTCAAGTAATTGTGACAAGATGGGACCAAGGGTACATGGTAAAGCTGCTTCATTCCAGAACTCAAGGATGATATGAGATGCCCAATTCAGGGTAATAAAAAGAAATAGAGGGGCACATCTTTATTCTTTTTTATTTTTTTCTCCTCTGTTCTTTCTTCGCAGATGAGTAATTACATCTCCATACCACAAGACATGCCTCTAATACATTCCCCCAAACTAAAGTTTAATTCTCCCAAACCTTAAAACAAAAAGCTAGGTTTCCTTTGTAATATTGTTTGGCTTAAAAATGAAATGGGAGGAAATTACAAAAGCCAGCCTTGGAACTCAGTGCCCGGTACAGGAGGTCCTCAGATTAGCCTTCTCAGTCTTTCATACCTGAGAGCAGAATAAGGAGGACAAGCCTAAGCCTGTTGGGTGGGATTTTGGGGAAAATGGCATCCTCTCCCTCCAAAAGAAAAGATTCACACCTCTTTATTTTGCTTAAGGGACCAATTAGCATTCTCCCATCAGTCTCTGGTAATGTCTAAATATCCTACACCTCTTTGGGACAAGACTACTTTCCAAGATCAGTGCTCACTTAATATTTACCTGGTCTCTGAATTCATCTTTCTAATAGTCCTATTTCTTCAAGGAAAGCTACCTAAATTCTTAACCAATAACTTCAACCTGGACAATACTACCTCAGGGGTTTAGAAATAGCCCATACTTATTCAAGCAAGCCCTAGTAAAAATGAGCAATCTCTTGAAGGAAAATAACTTCTACAGTATGAAGATAACCTCCTTATCTCTTCCCCATTCACAGGACATGCACAGCAACATGCAGTAAAAACCTTAACTTTTTAACAGTGAAAATGACTTTGAACTGATTCAAAGGTTAAAAAAGTAAAGAGGAATTTTTGGTAAAGAAGTTTACAAAGAAAAAAGATTCCATTTGAAAACAAGCACCAGACAAGGATGCTCTCTCTGAACACTCCTATTCAATATAGTATTGGAAGTTCCAGCCAGAGCAATCAGGCAAAAGAAAGAAATAAAGAGTATTCAAATAGGAAGAGAGGAAGTCAAGTTGTCTCTATTTGCAGATGACGTGATTCTGTACTTAGAAAACCCCATCATCTCAGCCCAAACACTCCTTAAGCTGATGAGCAACTTCAGCAAAGTCTCAGGATACAAAATTAAAGTGCAAAATTCACCAGCATTCCTATATACCAACAATAGACAAGCAGAGAGCCAAATCACGGGTCCTATCAAACTACCATTGACATTCTTCAAAGAATTTTTAAAAACTACTTTAAATTTCATATGGAACCAAAACAGAGCTCATATAGCCAAGAAAATCCTAAGCAAAAATTAACAAAACTGGAGACATCACTCTACCTGATGTCAAACAAGGGTACAGTAACCAAAATACTATGGTACTGGTACCAAAACAGACAGATAGACCAATGGAACAGAACAGAGGCCTGAGAAATAACACCACACATCTACAACTATCTGATCTTTGACAAACCTGACAAAAATAAGCAACGGGGAAAGGATTCCCTATTTAAAAAATGATACTGGGAAAACTGGCTAGTTGTATGCAGAAAACTGATACTGGTCCCCTTCCTTACACCTTAAACAAAAATTAACTCAAGATGGATTAAAGACTTAATGTAAAATCTAAAACCATGAAAACCCTAGAAGAAAACCTAGGCAGTACCATTCAGGACATAGGCACAGGCAAAGATTTCATGATAAAAACACCAAAAGCAATTGCAACAAAAGCTACAATTGACAAATTGGATCTAATTAAAACAAAGAGCTTCTGCACAACAGAAGAAACTATCATCAGAGTGAACAAGCAACATACAGAATGGGAGAAAATGTTTGCAATCTACCCATCTGATAAAGGTGTAATATCCAGAGTCTACAAGGAACTTAAACAAATTTACGAGAAAAAAACAACCTTACTAAAAAGTGGGCAAAAGATATGAACAGACACTTCTCAAAAGAAGACATTTATGCAGCCAAAGAAACATATGCAAAAAAGCTCAACATCACTGATTGTAGAGAAATACAAATCAAAACCACAGTGAGATATCATCTCATGGCAGTCAGAATGGCCATTATTAAAAAGTCAAGAAACAATAGATGCTGGTGAGTCTGTGGAGAAAAAGGAATGCTTTTAAACTGTTGGTGAGAATGTAAATTAGTTCAACCATTGTGGAAGACAGTGTGGTGATTCCTCAAGAAAATAGAACCAGAAATACCATTTGATCCAGCAATCTCATTATTAGGTATACACCTAAAGGAATATAAATCATTCTACTATACAGAAACATGTGTGTTTATTGCAGCACTATTTACAATAGCAAAGACACGAAAGCAACCCAAATGACCATCAATGACAGAGCAGATAAAGAAAATGTGGTACATATGCACCATAAAATACTATGCAGCCATAAAAAGAAATGAGATCGTGTCCTTTGCAGTGACATGGATGAAGCTGAAAGTCATCATCTTCAGCAAACTAACACAGGAACAGAAAACCAAACACTGCATGTTCTCACTCATAAGTGGGAGTTGAACAATGAGAACACATGGACACAGGGAGGGGAACAACACACACTGGGGCTTGTCGGGGAATGGGATCAAGGGGAGGGAGAGGATTAGGACAAATACCTAATGCGTGTGGGGCTTAAAAGCTAGGTGATGGGTTAATAGATACAGCAAACCATCATGGCACATGTATACCTACCTGCACATTCCACACATGAATCCCAGAACTTAAAGATTAAAAAAAGAAAAATCTTGTATGGTAAATTCTTGTCCTAAAGTAAAATAACTGGTTATTTAAAAAGAGGAATGTTTAGGACAAGTCAGAAAGTCTGAGCATATCATAGATTGTCTGTATAAATTTTGAGAAAAGACTCTTGACGAGAATTTATGAAAGAAATGTTATACAATTTAAAAGCTATTAGGTCTACTAAATACTTTATTAAATGTCACTGTGACTCTTAACTGTACAATTTGTCTTCTTTACAGCTAGTTAAGGCCTGGGGACATAGAGTTAGCCATGTCCCATAGCTATGCTGGAAAGAGTCAGACCTTATCTGTGTTTCTGTCTAGAGTCTAGTGCTCCATATCTAGTACATAATTAAAATCATGTATAAACAGGTTTTTCACCAGAAGTCGAAGTTGCTAAGAGTTAACAGTGTAACACGTATTTGAGACTACAGGAAACACAGTTTTACGTGTTTTTCCCAATGTGTATTATGTTAGCTGTGGGCTTATGATATATGACCTTTATTCTGTTGAAGTACATTCTTTCTATTCTTAATTTTTTGAGAATTTTTATCATAAAATGATGTTGGATTTTGTCAAATGCTTTTTCTGTATCAATTGAGCTGATTATATGGCTTTTGTCATTCATTTTGTTAATGTGATATATCATTTTTATTAACTTGCTATGTTGACCATCCTTGCATCCCAGGTATAAATCCCACTTGATCATGCTGTATAATCTTAATGTGCTATTGAATTCAGTTTGCTAGTATTTGAGCTGTGAGCGTGGGAGTTGGAGCAGTCCTGGTTCAAGTACCATAGACTTTCACTGTTATTATGAAATTTTAGTAAATTTTTTGTAATATATACTTCTTCATTTGTTCTATAACGTAGGGCCAGTTCCAGAGACTTTAAATGGTTGTTTTAAAACAATCATATTCACCCATTTTGCTATTGTGCCAGTTTGCAGAGCTCCTCAGTTCACGCTGCAGAACACAAAGAAAGTTTAAACTTAAGGGGGCTCTCAAAAACAGTGGAGATTGTAGTGAACAAAATTGAGAAAATATTGGAGTAAGAAACTGGTATTATATTATCAGATATAGGACAACTTGCAGGCAAGAAAGTTTTAGGATAGAATCAGAAAAAAGAGACAGTAGGGAGAAACTTTTCTAGGCTTAGAACACATCTCAAATATTGACCTCAGAAACCATCCTTTCAAAGGAGCTTGAGTTTTACTGGATTATTCTATAAAGCAATTTATGCCCCAGGGCATTGATGGAAACAATAGATCAATCAGCCAGCTAGTTGTAAAGTTATAGCTAGGTATGGTCAGGAAAAATGGTGGTCAAAGAGAGCCCTGCTAAATCCCATTGTCATCCCAAGATGACTAGGCTACCCAAGGCTTTGTTTCCCAGGGAGCAAATTCAGCAGTTTAACACTGAAGAAGGGAAACAGACCTCACTAAATAATCCAGCCAGTTATCAAGCAAATAAGCAAAGAACTTTAGCAAGTGCTAGAAAGGAGAAACAAGCACCCAGAGTTGCTACAATATATTAGCTAAAATGTCAAGTTTCTGAAAAGAAAATTTTAAAGATATGAAAAGAAACAGGAAAGTATGATCCACACATTAGGAAAAAAATAGGCAACAGAAACTGCCTGGGAGAGAGGTAAACATTAGATTGAAGAGACAAAAACTTCAAAGTAGACATCATAAATATGTTCAAAGAACTGAAGAAAACCATAATTAAGGAAGTAAAGGAAGATCTGGTGATAATGTTGAATCAAGTAGAGAAAATTAATGAAGAGAAGAAATTATCGAGAACTATCAAATGGAAATTCTGTACTTAAAACATGAAATAACTAAAGTTAAAATTCACTGTTAGGAACATTGGCAACTCATTATATAATATTTGCTAGAATTTTGCTGAGGATTGGGCAAGGGGGTCCATATAAATAACAGGTATTGGTCTGTAGATTTCTCCTGAAACCAAAGGAATGGCTTCAATACCTGTTATTTATATGGACCCCCTAATCCCCAGAAAAATTCTAGTAAATCGAATGCAGTAAATATAAAAAGAATTATTTAACATCATGAGGTAGAATTTATCCAGGTATGCAAGCTTAATTTGACATCTGAAAATCAATTAATATAATATGTCATTAAGTGACCAATAGAGTACAAACAAAAACTACAATTTCAATAGATGCAGAAAAAACATTTGATAAAATTTAACATTCTCTAGTGGTAAAAACACTCAGGAATGAGAGGAAACTGCTTCATCTTGATAAAGAGTATCTCAAAAAACCCACAAGTAAATCATGTTTAAGCATTGAAGACTGAATTCTTTCTTTCTAAAAATCAGAAAATCTATAGATGCAGAAAGTAGATTAGTTAGCAGTAGATTTCTTAGGTCTATGAGGCATAGAAAGATAGAAAGGTGTCCTAAAGGGTACATGTTTTCTTTTTGAGCTGATAACAAATGTTCTAAAATTGTGGCAATGGTTGTACATATCTGTGAATATACTAAAAACTACTGAATTGTTTACTTAAAATGGTGAATTACATTGTATGAGAATTACAGCTCAACAAAATCGTTATGAAGAAAAGGAAGAAAAAAACAGACCTATCTTTTACAGCAATACATGTAAATAGAAACTCTCCATTAAAGAAAAAGAGCCCTCAAAGTCACAGTGCAAAATCTTGCTCTGTATAGAGAAATGTTTTATGTAATGAACCTATCTAAGCAAAGCTGAAAGCTAAGGGATAGTGAGGGTGTACCAGAAAATTGCAAACAAAAAGAAAACATGTCCACTCTGTTGATATTAGACAGTCTTAAATTTAGTGGAAAAGCAATAAATGAAACATATAATAGAAGGTAAAATCCATAATAAAGATCCAGTAGCTATGAATATCCATATAAAAATAGCAATATCAAAATTCATACATAAAAAATATTAGATATACGTTAGAAGTAGGAGACTTTGTCACCCTCAGCCCAAAAGAAATAAATTTACATGTAGATATAGAAGATCTGATTTTTATACTTGCACACACTATATTGTTATCTTGAATAACAATAGAATACCCACAAATAGACAACAAAGAAAACATCTATAATTTCCAAAAAAAAATCAAAATTTATTTATTTTTAATGCAAGATATTTCAATGCTAGATAATAATAGCAAAATAAGAAACAAAAGAAAACAACATTCTGCTACTTGGAAACTTGAAAAGAGACACATAAGGAATTATCGGGTCAAAGAGTAAATCAAAATTGAAATGGAGAAATAAATATGAATTAACAATAAAATACTACGTATCAAAACTTATGGGATATAACTAAAGCTGTCCTCAGTAAATTTCACAACTTAAACATTCATATTACTAATCAAGAGAGTATAAATAAAAATGGCAAGGCATCCAAATCAAGAAATTAGAAAAATAAAGCTAAAATAATAAGTATAATGCAGAGTTACAGATTTAATAAGTTTAGTGAGGGGGAATAAGCAGGTATATTCAAAAGAAATAAAATGGGACCAAGAGATGTAGAAAAAATAATTATGAGATTATTTAATGTAACATTATTTAGATGAACCTGAAATTTCTATAAAGTAGGTAATTTTTGGAAACAAACATAAAAATGGACTCTGAAAAAGTTACAAAATTAAGTAGACAAATTAATCCAGAGGATCAGACCTGTAAAGGGATTCTTTTCTAGTATATTGTTAGATAATGAAACCAAACCAAAAAAGGACACAAAAAATACAAATTATTAATGAATTGTCATGTAAAAATACAAAAGAAATTCTTGGCAAATGGAATCCCGCAGCACATTTAAAGCATGATATGCTGTGGCTCAGCGGGCCTCACAAAGAATTCAGGGATAGTTTACTTGTGGCAATATAGGAATAGATTAAATTAATAGTTTACAGGATAAAGGTAAAATAATTAGCTTTATAGGTATTTGTTTTAGTTTAGGCTGCCGTAAAAGTAATATAAACTGGGTGGCTTTTAAGCAATAGAAATTTACTTTCTCACAGTTCTGGAGGCTAGAAGTCCAAGATCAAGATACTACCATAGTCAGTTTCTGGGCTCTCATCCTGGCTTGTAGATGGCTACTTTCTTCCTGTGTCCTTACATGGGGAAAAGGAAGCAAGTGACTTCTCTGGTATTTCTTTTTGTTGAGCCATAGTCCCATCATGAGGATCCCACCCTTATGTCCTCATTTAAACCTTAATACCACCCAAAGACCCCATGAATTTCCAAATACTATCACATTGCAGGTTAGTGCTTCAACATATGAATTTTAGAGAGAAATAATTCAGTCCATAGCAATGGTCAAAATGTATTTCATAAATCTAGCATATACTTTTTATTAAATAGGAATAGATAAATATCTCCTTAAGACAATCAAATAAATTTATCTCAAAAGTCAGCATCACATTTAATGAGGAAACTAAAATAATTCCAATTGTAGATAAGAATAGAAATAGAATTTTCAATATCACCACTATTCTTTTTTTAAACCAATTTAGAAGAAAGATAACTTACATACAAGAAAATGCTTATATTTTAAGTTCACAGTTTGATAAGGTTTGACAAATGCATATACCTGTGTAACCACAATGCCCCTAAAATTTTGATTACTTCAAAAAGTTTCTTTCTGCTTCTTTTTAGTTGGTCATATGTTTTATTTAATTTTATAATTGCTCCCTATTATTTCATATAGTTTTGGAGATTTACCCTAAACAGTTAGAAAATAAATAATAAGTATAAAATTTAGAAAGGAAGGGATAAAATAATTATTATTTATAGCTAAGATAATTGTAAATCTGGAAATCAACTGAAAACCAATGGAGAATGTTAAGATGGTTGGTAAAAATACAATATACCAAAATCAGCAATGATGCAGGAATTTTCTTGGTCACTTTGTCAGCTGGGACCTCCAGCTGATGACACACCCTTGTCCCCAACCCCTTTGCTTGCCCCCAGGCCTTCCACTGGAGGCACCCCACCCACTCAGTCCAGAGCCAAATCTGGCTTGTATACCAGCTCAGCCCATAGCTGGGCCAGATGCGCCCCAGCCCACCTGTATTACAGCTTGTAAACACCTTCAGTGGTTCCTGGGTTCTTGTCCTGCATCCAAGAAAAATGAGGATATGCTGACAGTTGAAGGGTTAGGATGGGTGGAAAAGAATTTTATCAAGCAATAGAACAGCTCTCAGTGGGGAAGGGATAAGGAAAGGGCATGGGGATGGTGGTCCCCTAACCCCACATTAGGGGGGTTTTTTTCAGTGTTACTGGGTCTGGGGCTTTTTATGGACTCAGAATGGGAAGTGCATGCTGATTGGTTTGTGAGTATGCAAAAAAAGCTTAAAGCAAAGACACCACTCAAAAGTGGGCATCACAGTGTAGGAAACCTATTAGGAAAGGGTAGGTATATGTAAAATAGGTGAAGGGTGGAGATCAATCAGAGGAAAGTGCACCAAACAGGAAGACAGGTTCTCAATCTGGTCCAAGGATTTACCTTGTAACTTGGCTTTCACGATTTAAACTGTCTTCAGCTTGGCGGTGGAGCTTCACCAGGGACCTGCCCGTTTCTGCCTAAGCATTTGACTGCCTTCTGTCACTGAAAGTAGCCTTCCTATATTCAAATAACAACTAGCTGAGAAACCTTGCAACATACATTTCTTAACCTTTTAGAGGATCTATAAAATGAGTGATTTTAAGTTTCCCTCGTTCTACTTCGGATTTTAATTTTCTGTTCTGTACTATTTGCTTTTCAGCTTCCAAAACGTCGCATCTTGTCCATTCTTCCTATCCTTGTGGATTTATGCCCTCTAAAATTGTTTACTCTAAGTTCATTGATGATATAGGATGAAATGTAAGGTGTGTGTGTTCAATTTACCATCCTTACTTGGAAGTTTCCTAGGAAAGATTTCTAAGAGGATCTGACTCTACTTACTTATCAATTATCATTTGAACAAAATAAAGTACCCCCTATGTTAGGGGCTAAAACAACAACCATTTATTTAGCTCATGAGTCTGTACGTCAGCAGTTTAGGCTGGACTCAGGTGAGTGGTTTTCCGGTTTTGGTTGCGCTCCCTTATGTGTTTATTCTAGGATCACCTACATAGATCTGCTTCTGGGATTTGGCTGGCTGTTGGTTGAGGCATGCTTATACGTGTAGCAGTGGCAGAGTTCCAGAAGAGTTCACGGAACACACAGATCTTCCAAGGCTTAGATTGGCAATGGACACATCACCACTTCCACTGCAGTCTGTTGGCCAAAGCAAGTCATAAGTCACGTTAGATTCAAAAGGTGGGGAAATAGACTCCACCTCTAATAAGAGGATCTGCAACATTAAAATCCTATTACAAGGGGTGTGGATTCAGGGAAGGATAAGTAATCGTAAACAATTTTGCAATTAGTCTACCATAGCAGGCATACAATATCAGCCTTTTTCAATTTCCCTCCTTTGCCCGATTAGAATGAGGATGTGCCTGAAGATGTAGCAATTATATTATGACCATAAAGACAAAGCCCCATGATAAAGAGGATAGAGGAACACTATGTTAGCCTGGAACTTTTTTCCTTTAGACTTTTTGCTGTATTAGATCAACAAATCCCTATCTATTTAAGTCATTGTAGTAGATTGTACTGTTTTTTGCCATTAAATGAAAGTAACAAATATTTCTTCAGTCCATGGGGCAAAATATATTTTCTTATTGTCCTCATGCTTCTCTGACCATTTCTTCCCTGACTTTAAGAGCTCCAATATGTTTACCTTTTAAATGTGTTTTTCACAGGGGTTTTGTTTTTCACAGGGGTTTTGTCTTCAGACCACAGATATGTGTATATTCACAAGGATTTTGTCCTGAGCCCACAAGTGTGGGCTCATAATATATTTATATTATTTATATTAATATATTTATATTTATATATATAATATATTTATATTATATTATATTTATATTAATATGTTTATATTAACATAATATATTTATATTAATATAATATATAATATATGTAATCACCAGGATCACCTGGAATGGTTGCAATGCACAACCTGCATGGCCACATGTGGCAGCCATATTCACTACATGATTCCCTTTGTTATTTAATCTACTGTGATGAGTTATCACCAAATAATTTACTATTCTTACATCAACTGGCAAGTCTAGTTATCTATCTTGTATTCAGTTGCCTCTCTCAGGATGTAAATTTTGGACTTTTACACCTGGATGTACCATATATACGCAGTCTCAATGTATTTGAAAAGATCTCGTCTTTTCTTCTAAATGGAGCCCTCCTCTGTTTCCCTAGTGGGCTATTGGTATTAATAATATCAACTGAATTCGAATACACCATTCTTCAATAGCTGACTTCAATAGCCTACTGAAGAAACTTAGAATTTCTCTGACTCTCTCACCTTCAAATACCTAGTCTTGGTAATTGTACCACCAAAGGTCTCCTAAATTTGTCTCGTCAGTTCTGTCTAGATGAACATTGCTCTGTTTAGACCCTTATCATTTATCATGTGAACTACCAAAAGAACTTGCTAATAGCACTTGCTGATTCCATTTATATCTCAGTCAAACCCATTCTCCACACAGCTGCCAGTGTGATCTATTTAAAATGCAAATGAGGCCATGTCAACCCCCTGCTGAAAACCATTTAATGGCATTCCATCATCTATGTGATAAAGTTCAAGCTCCTTAATATAACACATAAGATCCTACATTATTTGTCTCTTGCAGACTCTTCCAGCTTAAATTTTAGTGACTCTCTGGTTTGAAATTCATGTTCTATCCACACCTAAATATTTGCCATTATTCTCATCTAGCATCCTTTCCTGCCCTGTATCTTCTGTTTCCTTTGTAATGACTTTTTTAGACACAGCTCAGAATTACCTTCTCTAGGGCATTTCCCTAAGCCCTTCTTTATCAGTCAGCATTTTTTGCAATCAACAAATATCAAATGTGGCTTATGTAAGAAGAAAATTTATTTAATTAATGTTTGGTTTCTTATGGAGTTTCCAGGATTCTGAGAAAATCAGATTTAGGTCTATACAGCCAGGACAAATAGGTAAAAAACACAAAACTGGTCCATTAGGACAACACTGTTGCATAGTAAGGGACCAGAGGTTGGAGATACCACACTTTTTCACTACATTTTACATCACTTACCACTTCCCCCAGTGGTATTAACCCAGTTACTGGATTTGCCTTCAAGTCCAGGACCTATAGATGTGTTTATAACTTCGCTAGGTTTGTAACAATCCCTACCTTAATATTTCATATGCTATGGATCAGAGTGTTAAGCTAACCATTACTAACATACTCATAAAAATGTGAAGTAATGGGGCAAAGGGAAAGGAAAATTTATTTTATTTTTGAGTTTTAAAATCAGCTAACGTGTAACTTACTTGTAATCAAATGAACACATTGTAAGGGAACAGTTCAATGAAGTTTGACTAATACGTACCTCAGTCAGGAAACCATAGAACATATCCATTATCCCAGAAAGTTCCCCAAGACTTTTTTATAGTCAATTCCCATGCCCTCACTCAGGTAATCATTGATCTGATATTTATCTGATTAATCTTGCCTGTTCTAGAACTTGCCATAAATGGTATCAGAATGGTATCAGTTAATGTGTACTCTTTTCATGCTTGACATCTTTGAGAGTCATTCTTGTTTTTGTCTGTTTCACTAGTTCATATCTATTGCTGATTAGCATTCATACCTGTTGCTGATTAGCATAGCATAACTATGCCTAATTTGTTTATCCACTCACTTACTATTGAATATTTAGATTTTTACTATTATGAATAAAACTTCTTTTTAATTACCTAAGAGTTGAGCGCTAGGTTATATGGTAAGTGTATATTCAACTTTATAAGAAACTGCCAGATTATTTTTCAAGGCTGTTGGACTATATGGCACTCCTACCAACAATGTATGAGAGGTCCAGTTGCCCCATATCCTCATCAACACTTGGTAACTTGTTTTTAGCTGTAACCATTTCAGCCAGTAAGCAGTAGTATCTCCTTGTAGTTTTAGTTTATATTGCATAACTGAATATATAGAACATCTTTTCATCCACTTAGTCATTTTTAAAATGTTTCCTTTGGAAAACATCTTTTCACATCTTATCATTTTAAAATTTAATTTTAGAGAATTTCTAAGGGTAAATACATAGTTTTCTCAGCCCCTGTGGTGATAGAATTACTTACCTTTTTTTTTTTTTTTTTTTTTTTTTTTTTTTTTTTACCTTTTTGCCTAATGACATGAAAAACTCAGAACAGTCTGAAGGAATATTGGTTTACCAGGTTAGGTTTCCTTCCTTGGGTAGTAAGACCTCTAGATCCCAAAGTCATAGGGAGAGAAAAGAGAAAAGCTTTGTAAATGGCTCATTAGGTATAATAACAAGACATGCAGCTTCACTCCACTTCCTCTTCTTAGTTCCTGGAACCACATTTCCTGACTACAGGAGAACAAACACCACATAGAACAGCGTATTATCTTCACTAAGTGTGGTCTTCAATGATATTCCCAGTCTTCAATAGACTGTTCTATCATTTGCTAAAGCCAACTAATTTTAGGACATGGGATACATGGTATAACAGTGAATACATGGGCATCCGTTTCTTTCTCATTGTAAAATAAATTTTCTTGTTAGAAATCATGTTGCATTGAATCTCACAGTGGTGAACAAGATGATTAGTAAATTCACACATGGTGTTGCTAGCAGAATATTGGCAGGCAGAAAAAAGAAAAGCTTTGTAAGTGGCTCAACAATAAATGTTTATTCTAGAGGGGGATATCATTTTCCACCCCATGATGAAAAGAGTCCAGTGCCATCAACTTACTGCCAGCTGGCTGGCTGATCCCCCCAGCTATGTCATCCTATAAAGACCAAGCATTGGCCATTGCGGCTGGCATGATAAGGACTCAGCTATGGTGATGGCTGGCTGGGTCACTGCTGGTGAAATAAAGCACTTATGCTGAGTCCAGGCTTAACCCTCATCCCTGCCACCATGAGTACTTTGCTATTGAGCATACTGAACAAGGACTTGAGAGAACTAGAGAAAGAGGCTGACTGGCACCTTCAAATCAGTGATTTCATCCACCTGACTACTGATAATTTTCACCACAGTTGGGACCTTTCGTTGTGTATTCAATGTTGAACCCAATATGGGCCAATTCTGAAAGTTTTATTCACATAACTGATACCCAATTTTCCTTTCCACCAATCTCCAATCCTTTTCCTTTAATATCTCTGAAAAATCCAGCCAAGTGATTAGTCACTTCCCATGAATCACTATAGATGCATACTTCAGGTCACCTTTTTCTTCATGAATTAAATTCTACCTCCTGGAGGTAGAATCCTGGGAGGACTGTCCTGCATGAATCTATATTACAACAACATATTAATCAGAACATTTGTAAATGAGGCTTAAAGTTTCTTATTCTCTGCTAAGGAATCATAAGAAATTCTCTGGAAGACTCGATTTGGGTGAGAAAGAGATTGCAGTGTGGTAGCAGCAGGCATACTAGTGATGTGATTAATCTGCTTATGGAACCTACTTGGGCCTTCAGGATTTTATTAATCCCCTTTCTGTCTATAATACTTCCACTTGTTTGTGGGTTATTGTTGGACGTGAACAATCTTTTTTAAAAAAATTATACTTTAAGTTCTGGGTTGCATGTGTTACATAGGTATACACGTGCCATGCTGGTTTGCTGCACCTATCAACTCATCACCTACATTAGGTATTAGGTATTTCTCCTAATGCTATCCCGCCCCTAGCCCCCCACTCCCTGACAGGCCCCAGTGTGTGATGTTCCCCTCCCTGTGTCCACGTGTTCTCATTGTTTAACTCCCACTTATGAATGAGAACATGTGGTGTCTGGTTTTCTGTTCTTGTATTAGTTTGCTGAGAATGATGATTTCCAGTTTCATCCATGTCCCTGCAAAAGACATGAACTCATCCCTTTTTTGTGGCTGTATAGTATTCCATGGTGTATATGTGCCACGTTTCTTGATCCAGTCTATCATTGACGGGCTTCTGGGTTGGTTCCAAGTCTTTGTTATTATGAACAGTGCCACAGTAAACATAGTTGTACATGTGTTTTTATAGTAGAATGATTTATAATCCTTTGGGTATATACCCAGTAATGGGATGGCTGGGTCAAATGGTATTTCTAGTTATAGATCCTTGAGGAATCGCCACACTGTCTTCTGTAATGGTTGAACTAATTCATACTCCCACCAACAACATAAAAAAGTTCCTATTTCTCCACATCCTCTCCAGCATCTGTTGTTTCCTGACTTTTTAATGATCCCCATTCTAACTGGTGTGAGATGGTATCTCAATGTGGTTTTGATTTGCACTTCTCTAATGACCAGTGATAATGAGCTTTTTCTCATATGTTTGTTGGCTGCATAAATGTCTTCTTTTGAGAAGTGTCTGTTTGTATCCTTTGCCCACTTTTTGTTGGGGTTGTTTTTTTCTTGTAAATTTAAGTTCTTTGTAGATTCTGGATATTAGCCCTTTGTCAGATGAATAGATTGCAAAAATTTTCTCCCATTCTGTAGGTTGCCTGTTCACTCTGATGATAGTTTCTTTTGCTGTGCAGAATCTCTTTAGTGTGATTATACACCATTTGTCTATTTTGGCTTTTGTTGCCATTGCTTTTGGTGTTTTAGTCAGACATGAACAATCTTATAACTTGATGAATCACATAAAATCCTGTACATTATGGGCAGCTCAGATTGTATGATTACCAAGTGTTTCATAGTTATGCATTCGGTCTCTACTAGGGTTCAATAGCAATCATGATAGCTATTTCCGGAAAGGAATATAGTTATATAGAGAAAAGGCAAACCACAATTCAATGGGAAACTCTGCTTTGATTTTTCAGTTCTGGCTTGCCACAGACTTTGTTTAACACACAGATCTTTTACAGAATATCTGCTAAGTCCTAAGCACAAAATATCCACCTGGATGAGTTGGAGAACCACTTCTTCCTCTGAGCCTGAGTTTTCAGGCTTTTTATTCCCTTGATAAGTAGGTTGGGACATCACACACAACTATGTTGTTACTTTCAAAACCCAGAGACTTGCCAACAACATGCTTTTAAATCTGGGATTTGACAGGGACACAGAGAAAAGGTATAGCAGGCTATCTTTGTATTTGGAGAGAATGTTTCACTATGTCCTAGACCACTGAGTCCTGCAAACTTCCCTCTGGTGGCTCGAGTCTGTATTTTTATGGAAAATACCTCCTGTCTTCTGATACGAATTTATCTCCTCTGTTTACCTAGAGCACTATAATATCTTGCTGTACATCTTACAAGTATGATATAATTATGGTAGGATCCAGTTGATGTTCTGTGGTAATGTTGAGATGAAAAAGGTGTACCATAAAAAATAAACATCACCAAGGCATATAATTACCAAGTTTTCCAAGGTCAATGCTAAAGAAAAAATCTTGAAGGCAGCTAATCATAGGAGAAATGCAAATAAAAACCACAATGAGATACCATCTCACATCAGTTGGATTGACCATGTTTTAAAAGTCTAAAAAATAGCATATGCTGATGAGGCTGCAGTGAAAAGGGAATGCCTATACACTGTTCATGGTAATGTAAATTAGTTCAGCCACTGTGGAAAGTAGATTGGAGATTTTGCAAAGAAATTAAAACAATTACTTTTTGACCCAGAGATCTCATTATTGGGTGTATGTCCAAAATAAAATTGTTCTAAGAAAAACATATGCACTCATATGATTATTGCAGAACTATTCACAATAGCAAGGACATGGAATCAACCTAGGTGCCCATCAGCAGTGGATTGGAAAAAGAAAATGTGGTACATACATACCATGGAATACTGCAGAGCCATAGAAAGAGCAAAATCATGTCCTTTGCAGCAACACGGAGGCAGCTGGAGGCCTTTATCTTAAGCAAATTAACACAAGAACAAAAAACCAAATACTGCATGTTCTTTCTTAAAAGTGGGAGCTAAACAGTGGGTACTCATGGACATAAAGATGACAACGATAGACACTGGGGACTACTAGAAGGTGGAGGAAAGGGGCCAAGGGTTGAAAAACTATTGGGTACTATGCTCAGTACCTGGGAGATATCATCATACCCCAACCCTCAGCATCACACAATGTACCCAGGTAACAAACCTTCACATCTACCCCTTAAATCTGAAATAAAATTTCAAATTATAATAAACAAAAAACAAATAAATAAATAAAACATAGCTCAAAATGACCAAAAAAAGGTACCCATTAACTAAATAAAGGTATAGATCTGAAGAATTAATGTAGCTCTCAAGCTAGATAGAGAATATACTCCTGTCCCTTCCAGATTAAAGCAATGTGCTTCTGAGTGTGCTCTCCTTTTTGAGCTACAACAATAAGTGCTCTATACCTGTGATTCTTAAACTTTAAACATATATTAGACTCATCCAGAGAGCTCATTAAAGCACAGGCTGCTAGACAACACCCCCAGAGTGTCTGATTCAGTATTTTAGGGTTAAATGGAGATATGATAGGAATCACTACCCTTAAATATTTCAGACCATTGACAGTAGCATTAATTCCTTTGTTCTCCCAGGGATGTAGTATTACTTTTTCTTTATAATTTTGTCATGGATCAAGGAGCTGATATGGTACTGTGCCAATTACTGAGTAAATTCCTTCCTGAGTAAATACTCAAGAACTAAACAAATACATTCACACTATAGTATAAATTCTGGAAAAAACTTAGACATTTATCACTGACTTACATAATTATTGAAGCAGAGTGGCATCTGGTTTCCCAGGAATCAATCAATCCATTCAAAATCAGAGTTCAGAAAATCTTAAAATATCTGTGTACTTTTTTCCAATGTATAGATACCCTGGTACCTTTAGAGAAAGACAGAGAAAAAATTATGATGCACACTTGGGCCGTAGGTCCTTTAAGGAAGGAGAGAGACAGTGTCATAACACAAACTTGTGTTGTTACCTCAAGTATACTAGACTTCCATTCAGATAAAGAACTCTGGATGTGTGAATCAACACAGGTCTGAGATTTTAATAAGTATATTTCAATTTTACCATGGCTCAAGTCAGACCTCTATTGGTCAGTTCTAGAGGGTTAAAAAAAAAGTCTTTTTATGCAGGTACCTTAGATTGACCATCTAGTTTAGGCCTAATTGCTTTGTAATTAATTACACACTACCAGAAATCTGTGTTGATTAGATTATTTGGTTATCAACCCCAGCCCAAGGATCTATTATAATCATTTCGGTCTTGTCTTGATTGGGTGAGTGCTACTACTCAGCCTCTTTCTACTCAGGATCCCATCATCTCCATTGAAATTATACAGCCTACCTCAGCGAAGGTATCTCCTACCCACATCCTTATCAACAGGAAACAGCTATTAAAGTTCTTTTTGAAAATGCTAGTGCTCCCTTCACCAATGTATTTCTCTATGCAATTGTGAAGTGAGCATTTTCTGAGACTCTTGTGTGAAAGACTGAGGGGGTGGTTCTAGTTAAGGGATAAATCTCACTCGTCCTACACACCTGTCTTTATAAGTTATTGGATTTCTTTCTTTACATTTCAACCTTGTCAGCTCATTAGTGTCAGGTGGGGAGTTAAGAATCCTGTTGTACAAGTTGTACCTCTATCCAAGACTCTCTAGAAGTGGAATCCAAGCATAAGTATTTTTCAAAATTCCCCAGATAATTACATTGCAATTACAAAACTGATTTATGGAATCTCAGATTCATTTTATGTAGGTCATATTAAATATGGATTTCAGAATTCAAATGAGCAGTTTATACTAATTCCAACTGCTGAAGCAAGTACACTAAATTCAGACTATATGAGAGTACACCCACACTGATAAAATTCACCCAATATGAAATTAAATGTCTTCCTTTCTGTTCTAATATCCTTATAATTATTGCCACCTATACATATTTCCCAGGTTCTTTTCATTGAAGTTTAATACACATAGAGAGTAAAATGCAAAAATTTTAAGTGTACAGCACCATGAAATCTGCAAAGTGAACACATTCTTGTAACCATTACATTAACCAGAACATTAATACCACATAGAAACCCCTTTGTGGCTCCTCATAGTTGTTACAACTTCTACAAAATTAACCACTATTTTTTAACTTTCATTGCTATAGCATAGGTTTACCTGTTTTTGAACTTTAAATAATAGAAGTCATGCAGTATACATTCTCTCATATCTGGCTTCTTTTGATTAAATGTGTCTATGAGATTTATCCACATTGTGGCATAGTGTAGTAATTGTTTTTTTATGTTGAATGGTACTTCATTTTTTTAAAATTTGCATTTTATTTATTTTTATGCCATTTGAGTTGTTTCCAATTTTTGAATATTAAAATGTTACTATTTTGAATATTCAACAGAAACGCACACATATAATGACATTACATTTAATGGCAAAAACCACAGTTACTTTTGCAACAACCTAATATATGTCTTTTGGTACTCACATATATGTGTGTACTATATGTATGCATTTCTGTTGCATTATCAGCCTTTAATTTTACTCATTCTGATGAATGCATTACAATATCTCATTGTGGCTTTAATTTGTATTTATCTGATGATAATCAGTACTTTTCATTTGTTTAACAAATATTTAGATGTCCACTTTTATAGAGTTTCTGTTTAAGTATTTGCCTGATTCTCTATGGAATTGCCTGTCTTTTTTTCTTACTTATGATTTTGAGTTTGTATTTTTTGAAATATATTTTGTCAAATATGTGTATAGGAAATACCTTTTTCCACTCTATTACTCGCTTTTTTTACTTTTAATCGTGTCTTTTGCTGAATAGAGATTCTTAAGTTTAGCAAAGTTTTATCAATTTTTAAATCTTAAAGTTAATATTGTTTTATCTTCTTTAAGAAATGTTTGTCAATCCCAATTTTATAAAGATCTCCTCCAATGTTATATTTTAGGAGTTTTATTTTTAGGCTTTCTCATTTAGGCATGAAATTTATTTTTGTGCAGAGTACCATTTAAGTTATTTTTCTATACACAGGCAATTGGCCCAACACAATTTATTGAAATGACTATAATTTTCCCACTATGTTACTGTGGCTTTTTTGTGTGTGTGTGTCACAGAGCAAATAAATATACATATGTGGATCTCTTTCTAGTCCCTCTGTTCCATTCTGTTGGTCTCTTTTTTATTTTTGCACCAATATTACATGGTCTCAATTACTACATGCTTATACAGTAATAAGTTTCGACATCAGCTAATATATCATACAACTTTGTTGTTGAATATTCTTAGCTGCTCTTGATTGTCTAATTTCCATTTAAATTTTCAAAGCAACCTATCATTTTTTGCAACAACAAAAGACCTGCTGGGACTTTCATTGGAATTTCATTAACTCTTTGGATCAATATAGAGACAATAGGTATTTTTAAAATACTGAGTGTTACTATCCAAGTATGTACTGTATATTTTTATTTACTGAGGTCACTTAAAATTTATTTGAGAATGTTTTCTATTTTTCTGTGGAGAAGCTATGCATATTTTTATTAAAATTTTTCTTAGTCTAAGGTATATTTATATAAATTTTATTTTCTGATTTTTGTTGCAAGTGTTTAGAAATGCAATTGATTTTGTACATTGACCTTTTTCCCAATGATGTCACTAAATTTACTTATAATAGTTTATAAATTATTTTATATGTTATGTGTACATAATCTTGTTATACATAAAACTTATCACTCTTATTTCTTTATTTTTAAACTCTATGCCTTCCTTGTCTTGCCTTGTTGCACCGTGCAATGCAATAAAGTATTGAATAGAAGTAGCAATAGTGCACATTTTTCCTCATTTAGGAAGTATGAGAGAAGAATGAGGGAATTCTGGGGAAGAATGCTTTGAATATTTTGTCTTTAACTTAAATATAAAGCATAAAACTATACAAACCCTGGAAGAAAACCTAGGCAATACCATTTAATACATAGTCATCGGCTAAGATTTTATATAAAGATGCCAAAGGCAATTGCAACAAAAGCAAAAATTGACAGATCTAATTAAACTAAAGAACTTCTGCACAGCAAAAGAAATGATCAACAGAGGAAATAGACAACCTACAGAAAGAAAGAAAATTCTATGCATCCAACAAAGTTCTAATATCCAGCATCAATAAGGAACCTAAACAAATTTACCAGAAGGAAAAAACAAGCAACCTCATAAAACAGGCAAAGGACATGAACAGACAATTCTTAACAGAAGACATACATGTGGCCAACAATCATATGAAAAAAGCTCATCATTACTGATGATTAGAGAAATTCAAATCAAAATGACAGTGAGATACCATCTAACACCAGTTAGAATGGCTATTACTAATAAGTCAAAAAATAACAGATGCTGATAAGGTTGTTGAGAAAAAGGAAGGCTTAAACACTGTTGGTAGAGTGTAAACTAATTCAGCCATTGTAGAAGACAGTGTGGTGATTCCTCAAAGACCTAAAAACAGAAATACCATTATACCCAGCAATCTCATTACTGGGTGTATACCCAAAAGAATGTAAATTATTCTATTATAAAGACACATGCATGCATATGTTCATTGCAGCACTATTCAAAATAGCAAAGACATGGAATCAATCTAAATGCCCTTCAGTAATAGACTGGATAAAGAAAGTGTGGTACATATACACCAGCAAATACTATGCAGTCATAAAAAAAAGAATGAAATCGTATCCTTTCCAGGGATAGGGATGGAGCTGGAGGCCATTATCCTTGGTAAATACAAGAACAGAAAACCTAATATCACATGTTCTTACAAGACAGAGCTAAATGATGGAACACAGAGGGAAACACACAGTGGGGCCTTTTGGAGGGTAGATGGTGGGAGGAGGGAGAGAATGAAGAAAAACAACTTATGAGTATGAGGCTTCATACCTGGGTAATGAAATAATCTATACAGCAAACCCCCATGATACAAGTTTACCTATGTAACAAACCCACACATGTACCCTTGAACTTAAAATAATACCTAAGACTATTTAAGTCTTAGCATATATAAAGACTATATGTGTGTGTGTGTGTATATATATATATACACACATATATATATATAGTTATATATGGACTATAGACTATATATAGAGAGACTATATATAGTATATATATATAGTTAACTATATACATATAAACTATATATATTATAGTTAACCATATATATATTTCATTTTATATATATATATATAGTTAACTCTCTGTATATGTGTGTGTGTGTGTGTGTGTGTATATATATATATATATATATATATATATATAGTCTTTAGGTATTATTTTGAGTTAAATTGTGTCCACTTAAAAGATATATTGAAGTCCTAAATTCCAGTAACTGAATATTACCTATATATATATATATAAGTATATATATACTATATATTACCTGTATATAAGTACATATATAACTATATATATACTTATATGGACCTTATATCTGTCTATTACCTATATATAAATATATATATAACTATACTTATACCTATAGATATAAGTACATATATAACTATATATATATACTTATATATACCTTATATATTATATATATAACCTATATATATAAGTATATATATAACTATACTTATACCTATATATATGTATAATATATGTATACTATATATACATATATAGTATACTATATATACTTATACCTATATATATGTGTATATATAGTTAACTATGTGTGTATATATATAGTTAACTAATATAGTTAACTATATACTATATATACTTATATATATATATGTGTGTGTATATATATATATAACTATATACTATATATACTTATACCTATATATATATGTGTGTATATATAGTTAACTATATATGTGTGTATATATAGGTATTATTTTGGTATATATTATTATTAGGTATTATTTTGAGTTAAATTGTATCCACTTAAAAGATATATTGAAGTCCTAAATTCCAGTAACTGAATATTACCTTCTTTGGAAATAGAGCCTTTGTAGATATAATCAAGCTAAGATCAGGTCATGCTAGACTAGGATAGGCCCTAATCTAGTGACTGGCTATCTTATAAGAAGAGGGAAATTTGGACACAGAGACACAGATATACTCAGGGAGAATGCCAGGTGACAACTAAGGCACATATTGTCATGATGTAATTTAGCTTGTTTTATAAGTTACTGAGATAGATGTGTTAAAATTTTTTGCCATGTTTATGAATTTGCCTATTTCTCCTTCCATTTCTCTCATTTGCTTTATATATTTTGAAGCTATGATATTTTGTATTGTACTGCTACATGTTTTTTTATATTGCTACATGTTTCCATTGGAGTGCATTTTATCATTATAAAATGTTTCTTCTTATATTTAGAATTTCTTTTTGCCTTAAAGGTTATCTGATTTTAGTAGAGCTACACTACTTTTTGTTCTGGTTTGTTTTCATATTATATCCTTATTTCACCATTTTACTTCATGTGCTCTGTGACCTTTTATTGTCTCTTGTAAGTAGTATAAAGTTAAACAGATGGTGCGCAGCAAAGCCTGGAACATCTTGCCATGTCAGACAGCAAGGTAGCTGTAAAAAGTTCTTGGAACAATGCCAAAAATAGATGTTGGGAGCCAATTTGAAGGGGATCCCATTAGCCACAGCTAGTACACCTTTTGCATCAATAAGGATAATAATGCCAATGGATTGACAAATATCAAATAGGTTTAAATGCATTAATTCATAATAATACAACAACAAGCCCTTACTGGCCTATTTTAGAGAACACAAAGAAGCCAATCAATTATTTGAAAAAAAAAATGAAAAGGAAAAAAGTCAGACATTTATGTTGCCTTTTCTCTATAAATCATACCTTAGGTAACTAAAGCATTAGTAAGGAAGTAATCTCTCTTTATAGAAGTCTTTCGAATAATAAAGGAAGATAGAATGATACAACTAGACTACATCAACATTTCTCAACCCTTAATGAATTAATAGATCAAGAAAATTATTATCATTGGTCACTAATGCTAATATTACTAACATTGGCTGCTAAAAGATAAACCAAATGTTAAGTTTCTTCTGATGGAAGCACACAATGCCACTTACTAAGTATTCTTGATGGAAAATATCAGTCTGAATCTGATCAAATCTCCATATTTAACTACTAATGTTTAGGAAATACAGAGGAAAAGGAACATATTAAATAATTCCTAAGTCTTCATTAGTGAAACCCAAGTCTTGAGAAACTCTATAGTGGCATCTTATGATTTTTCTAACAAAAATTAACAATATTAAAAGAGATGGAGAGAAAGCGTATAGATTAAATAAACTTTGACATGTGTCATAGTCCACAACTCAGACATGTACATGTAACTTATTGTATTAATTGAATTTAATTTCTGACTCTGGACACTCTTTCTGCTGGTAAACTTGGTCAAACTCAGGATAGATTTCCTGTGCTCTGGGGGTTGATACTCATCTCTGGAGGGTTTGTATAAGTATCACTGCAGTGTCAGCCAGGTGGGGGCTGCTGACATCCCTGTTATGATCTATCTTGGTTTTGTGTTTGCTATTTTCTGACAATGATGACAACTGATTCTTGGAATTACAAGTAATACGTTTCAAGGCCCAAATGGGGGAGATGGTTGGAGGTATGGAGAAGAAAAGAATATGCAGGTTAATATCTAAAATTATTATCTTTTTAAAATCAGTTAAGTGAAAAAGAAGTGCCCAATACAAGACTCAACATATAACATATAGATGTCCTTTTTCTTCCTATATCTCACTTTAGAGGTATGTTGATTTTGCTGTTGATATTGGAAGACCACATGATGGAGAAAAGCATATGCAGGCTCTGAGAATGAAGGTAGTGAGAAATACAGATTCCAACAGAGATGTCATCTTCCTAAAAAAGGAAAACATTTTCAGCCATTTTGTTCTACAGCTGGTCTCCCTTCATGGAAAGCTATTATGAGTTTGGGAAGGTATAGAGGCTTTAGGGGATTGTGGGAGGATTCTTGACCTAAATGCATTTCCTCACAATTTGCCATGATACCTGAAATTGGACCAGTAGTAAAATTCCTTTGAATTTATCACCATTTACAGGAATTCTATGTTTAAAGGCAGACATTCTGTGAGGGGTAGCACAAGAAGCTGCTATTATTGATATAAATTAGGTTAAAATGGGAATAAGCACTTTGAACTCGGTCTCAGTTGTGAACGGATAGTTTACTCCAAAAAGGACAAGACCCAGAAAGTCAAACAGTTATTTTAAAAAAATGGCCAGTTATAGAAAACAACAACAAAAAGAAACAAAGAAAAAAAATCCACAACCCTGCAGTAGAGAATAGACAAATGCTGGTTCATCATCAAGAATGTCCATTATTCAACTGAGATGGTTAATTTTAGGTGTCACCTTGACTAAGGAATACCTAGAGAATGGGTAAAGCATAACTTCTGGGTGCGTCCATGAGGGTGTTTCCAGAGGAGACTGGCATGTGAGTCAATGGACTAAGTAGGGAAGATTCACCCTCTATGTGGGCAGCTACCATCTAATCAGCTAGGAGCCCAGATTGAATAAAAAAGGAGATAAAGGATGTTTTTTTCCTCTCCCTCTGTCTCCTGGAGCAGGGATACTCTCCTCCTCCTGCCCTTGGACATCAGAACTTCAGGTTCTCAGCTTTGGTACTCCAGGACTTATACCAGTGGACCCCCTGGGTTCTAAGGCATTTGGCCTCAGATTGGCAATTATACCATCAACTTGCCTGGTTCTAAGGCTTTCTAACTTGAACTGAACCACACTATGGGCATCCTAGGATCTCCAGGTTACAAATGACATATCATGGGACTGACCATTCATAATCATATGAGCCAATTCACTTAATAAATTATCTACCTATCTATCAGTTATCTATCCATTGGTTCTGTCTCTCTGTAGAACCCTGACTAATGCAACAACTTAAGGGTCATGGGCTCTCAATATTTGTCTTATTAGATTAGAATCCCACGTCTAAAAAAAGACTGGGTCTTCAGATGGGAGCTACAATAGACAGTGAAGGAATTTGAAGAGTTCCCAGCCTCTTCATGATGAAGACAAAATATCTCTTTGGAGCCTGGATGTCACTGATTGGGGCACAGAGGTGAGGAGACATGAGTTAGCACAGCACAGTACTGACACCAGCAAGAGGTGTGTACACAGAAGCTGAACAAGTTAGTTTCTCCCCCACCATGAGTCCTGGTTAACTAAGAGATAAGCCTTAGAAACTGCTTGGTCAAGCTTATAGAAATGCCTGGCAATAGTGATTTAAATGCTTCATTATCCCTGTGTAAAGACACTTGTGGCTCCTTAACAGCAATACTACCAAGGGTGACTGTGGTTTATTGAGAATTTAGTGTGTCAGTCTCAGCATCCACCCTTCATTTACTTTATTGGTTTTATGTTCACATGAAAACTTTAAGGTAGGTACAGTTGGTGTATTTCCAATATTTTATGGACAAATAAAAAGAAGCCCAAAGCACTGGAGGAACTTATCTGTGTTGTTCTATAGTTAGTAAATGTGGGATAGGACTCAACACAGACATGTCCAAATTCAGACCTCAGGTTCCCCACCATCATGCTGGAATTGCCTTCCTAAACTCACAGAAAAATGTTATTCAGGACAAGAAAGTTTGTATGGGGTAAAGAGTTGAGGAGAAAATCATGGAATCAGAGACTCGTGGGCATTCTATGAGAACAAATATCAGAATATTTAAACACTTGTACAATTTGCAGATCTACCTATTTAGGAGAAGTACGGCCCCAACAGTGAAATGGGTCCATGAGAGAGAATAGCACCACAAGCATAAACTGTACCTGTCAAGCTATAGCCAGGTTTGCCTCCATCTCGTGAAAATTTCAGTATGTAACGTTCTGCCTCATTACCATCCCGCCTGATCCTTGTTTTAACAGGAGTCAGTCTGACTCCCTTTGTTTTGCTTGTCTTTGCTGTAGCTGTTGCGTTGGAAGGATCCCCTGTGGCCTTCTCTATGGTGTTCATTTAATCAGCCCCAGCCAGCTCTGCCTTCTGCCTCAGTGGAACTGCATCTCATTCTGTTCGCATTCAATCCATGAGCCAGGAGCAAGTCTGGTGGAGGCTTTGGTAGTTGGTTTTGAGATAGGCTACTTTCAATTTGTCTTAATTAGGTATCAGAGGAAATATCTACAAACTTATCAAAATGCATCTTAAAATAATACCTCTTGGGCTTTGGGGTTGTGAGTATTATTATTTTTTTGTTCTTACAGGTATTTTAATGGTATCTTTATAGTCACAACTGTGAGAAATGTTGACTCCAGGATTCACTGCGGAAAGATCTGTAAGATGATGAGGCCACGTCTGTCTGCTGTACTTTTGATATGATGCATTTAAGGTAAAATATCACTTTCCAGAATAATTTATGATCATGAAAATGAGCTAGTGTTAAGGGATTTGTATTATAAGTCTTTTCTTGAGATAGAATTGTGGCAACCTGCTCCATTTTCCCATAAAGGAAGAAAACTATGATAATTTGGTATCCTTACAGCAAGGTATGTTTGTGCCACAGGTGGATTAGCTAGGAACAAGGACTACAGGGCAATAACCATTATAGAAAGAACATCTCAGAGATGTAGCTCTCATAGTCCAGAATGTTTCCAAAGTTTGTCTTGATGTTCTAGGACTGTCCTTGATGTGGCAGGGGGATCCCAATCCATAAACTAAAAAAATAAATCTGTTCTGCAACTAGCTATGGTGTGCTCCATATTGTCCCCCCTTTTAATTTTCTAGTCTGGTTATCCAGTTTTCCAGTTTGAAGATTTTATCCATTAGTCCTCTCGTTGTTGGACCTGGCTCATATAGTGAAACAGGTTGGTCCCACATGCAGCAATGATACCATTTATCAAAGTTCAGCCTATAATCAAGCAACTATGAGAATATTTATTGCCTTCCTTAAGGATGAAATCCTGTGCATTTCTGAGTCAGTATGTGACTAAATTCTAACTCCTTGCTCAAGATTTATCCTTATTTATTATTTCCCTCTGCATGAAGTTTAATGGAGACTTGGCAGGTCTTATCTGGAAAGCCCAACTCTCCAGCTGAGTGTACGCCATGATATATACATCAAGACATTGAGTAAACTTGTCAACTGAGCATGGTACAAGTGTCAACATGCCACAAACTCACCTGGCCCAAAGAGATATCATTGATAGTAACTCATGTCTGGGCCATTTTGCACAAGCTCATGTATGCTTTCTCTTGTTTGAGTAGCTTCTCCACAGAGTCCTTCCAAAAAATTGAGTTTTGTGGACACAAATTTGAAGTCGTGAACAGCTCTAATCATTCCATTGGTAGACTTATTCAAGAAGTAACACTTTAATGAGACTTCGGTAATGGACAAAGCTTTTAGAAAGCTGAAGCAGCTTTTTACATCTGCAATGATTTTGACTTGTCATAATCTTTAAAGGCTGTTTATGGTAGAGAAAAATATCTCTAGTGTTGTACGAAGACTTTTTTTTCCCCTGAATTGTTGGGCCTTCTATCCTGCATCTTTTTCTACCATATTGGGATTGGGCCCTCCTACTTGAATCTTTTTCTAGCATAAACTAATTCAGAGGCTTCAGACCTAAATGTCGTTATACTTGATTTGATTCCTTGTGAAGATTTGAGCCTCTAGGATGCTGTCAGTGGTAGACACAGGAGAAATTTTGTTTAAATAATGGGTCTCCAAAAGTCCCTTTCATGAGAAGACAGGGCTATTACACTATGTCCTGTCAAGAAAGCTGGAGTTCCTCAGGGTTCTGGAGCCCACTCCACTTAAGAAGTCTTCAACCTTAGGAGGAATCTGGTGTTTGTGAGAGTTGATCTAACTGAGCCCATCCATGTTTCACCTTCTTTCCCTGCTCTATCTCAGGCATTCTTAACTGAGAAGCTTAAAAAAATTACCAGTGCCCCTTGAGATTCTGATTTAATTGGTCTGCCATGGGCCCTGGCACTGCTATTTATAAAAATGTCCCAGGTGATTGTTTTCTATCAAGATACAATTTATGTATAATAAAATTTATACTTTTTAGTGTGCAATTCTGTGAGTTTTAATGAAGATATATTCATGTAACTACCAGCACAATCAAGATATAATAAATCACTTGCATCACTCCAAAAAGATTCCCTCATGCCATTTTGGAGTCAGACCTTCCCACCATTCTCAGCTTCTGTTAACCAGTAAACTATTATCTGTCCCTTGAATTTTACCTTTTCTGGAATGTCTTATAAATGAACTATGCGACCTTTGGCTTTTTTTTTTTTTACAGACATAATGCATCTGAGATTCATTTGCGTTATTGTATATATCAGTAGTTTGTTCCTGAAATAGTTCGAATGTTTATTCCCTCCAAATCCATGTTGAAATGTGATCACCAATATTAGAGGCAGAGCCTAGTAGGAAGTGCTTGGGTCATGGAAATGGAACCCTCATGAATGTCTCAGTGCCCTCCCTACAGTAATAAGTGAGTTCTTGCTCTATTAATTATCACAACATCTTATTGTTAAAAAAGTCTGACACCTCCCTCCCCTCTCTCTCTTGCTCTCTGTCTCACATTGTGACATGCCTCTTTCTATCATGACTACAAGTTTCCTGAGGCCTCACCAGAAGCCAAGCAGATGGTGCCATGCATCTTGTAGAGCCTGCAAAATTGTGAGCCAAATAAACCTCTTTACTCCATAAATTACCCAGTCTTAGATACTCCTTTATAGCAATGCAAAGCAGACTCATACAATTCCTTTTTATGGTTGAGTTTTATTGTCTATTGTATGGATGTACCACGGTTTGTTTATTTATTCCACAACTGAGGGATATTTGTTTTTCTTTTCTTCCAGTTTCTAACAATTACAAATAAAATCTCTATAAACATTCATTTGTAGATTTTTGTGTGAACATCCTCAGATATTTTTATTTCACCAAGACTAAGAATGAATACCCTTATTAAATGCTTACTTTAGCTTTGAAATTTTCTATTACAGTCCTTCCAAGTTTTGCATCCTAGTTGATCAACTTTTTTCTTTGCTTCTCATTTCTCTATGTCTTCCTTCTTTCTATTTTGATGCTTATTTTGATAGTACTTCAATAAAACAACCAATTAGCTTGATTCCAGGATTGCTAGTAAGCAGTCTAGTTAGTTTGGATTTGGACTTGTATTTCAATGTAGAAGGAAGAAGTCCCTTTCTTTTTCTCCATTTACCTTATAGTTCTTCAGAAAATGGAGTTATGAATCTAATTTGATTTTCTAAGATAATATCTGGGTTGCACCTCTCTCTTCTCCTTTCTCAAACTGGATGTTAGAGAGTAATGTCAAAATGACTTAAGAACCTGGGGTTCATCCAATCAAAGTGTACAATGTCAGATCCCAGTCATGTTTTCTTGGTTAGGGAGCTTCTGGAAAGCTCATGACAATTTCAGAGCATCCCAAAGAAATCTCCCAAGACTGGGAATGATCTTAAAGTTTGGGTTATTGCTGGACTCTGAGATGTCTAGGGATGGGATTCTCGAATGACAGATGAAAGAGACAGAGAGAGAGAGAGAAATAATTCATATGAATGGAAATATGTATATATTTGCAGGTTCTCCCTGGCTCTCTTTCCTCCCAAACTGACTACTAAACACATCCCACAAACATACAAAGGTTGAACATCTCTGTAAATCTGCATCTTTTTCCACTTTATCTTACCCATCCTTCCATGTGACTAACCACCATCCAATCAGCATCTAGTATACCATCATTAAACAGACATTGGTTGACCTTGCTCATTATAGTAACTGTGTCTAAAATCCTAAATTCAAAGGCAGTAATCACACCAACTGGCCTTCTAGGCCTGGGAAAGACCATTTTTAAAGACTGCCTGACATTAGAAAGGCAATGACATGAAATAATAGTCCTACTTCCAATGTGCCACTTCATTATTATTATTATTACTACATTATTATTATTAAATGAATGAAAGTAAAAGAGTAATAGCATAAGTGACTTTAGTCTTGTTGGAAAACAAACAAAGAATAGAAACTGAGAAATTTAGTAAACCAGTAACTTATCCATATTATAGAAACAGTATAAACCACCAGTCTGATAGGACATCTGGTTTGCTATGTCCTATGTGCTACCATCCTCCTCACTGATTTTATCTTAAATATTGTTGGTCAACCTTATGAGCCAGAAACTGAAGCTGGTATTTTTTCTGGCTTGCTGGCCAAACTATTTTGGAGTAACCAAGTCAGTACACAGCATATGATGTCAAACACTTTGATATGTGTCAAACACCTATTAGTTAGATCTGGGATTCAAATCCAAAGTATTTGACTCATTTGAATTGTATGAGACTGCTTTGCATTGCTATAAAGGATTATCTAAGACTGGGTAATTTATGGAGTAAAGAGGTTTATTTGGCTCACAATTTTGCAGGCTCTACAAGATGCACTGCAGCAGCATCTGCTTGGCTTCTGGTGAGGCCTCAGGAAACTTGTAGTCATGATAGAAAGAGGCATGTCACAATGTGAGACAGAGCAAGAGAGAGAAGGGAGGGAGGTGTCAGAGTTTTTTAACAAAGTATTTGACTTTGGATTTGAATCCCAGATCCAACTAATATATACTCCTCTCCATATTAGTTACCTTTTCAACTTCAATTTATAAAATAGGAGAAAAAGTCACCTGTCATTATACAGTTGAGATATATATCTCAACTCTTTGAATGTATATCCTAACTATGGAATGGAGAAGTATTTATTTTACTGTGGGAAATACTTGAAAAAGAGAAGGGGGGAACAAATATTATGGTTGCAGCAAATCAGTGGACAGAGTCCTTGGTGTTGGTCCCATTATGGAGCAGGAAACTCATGATCAGACTTAGGTGGTCTGCAGCTCAGTTCAGACAAAAGTAGAGGTAACAAAAGCATGACAGACAGATCCTGTGACTTCAAGTGGCAACATCACTTATAACTATGTATCAAACTTTTATATGGCACCACTTTAAGAGCTCTTGATTTTGATGGTCTTAAGGTTACTGCTGATTTGATTTGAGTCAGTGCCTACTGCCAACAAATATAGGTCCTTGTTGACCCCAGACTTAGGAATTATTGCATCACTGTGTTTCAAGTACTCATGAATTTCCATTAACAAAAGCAGCATCCTCTTTCAAACCCCAAGAGTCAAGACCTGGAGCCTATCAATATTCCCAGTAGAAATAATGTTTTCATTTTTCAACCTAAACTCCAAGGTAGAGAAATGGAGCTTTGACAGTTCTTTCAACAAAGGGGACGGGAAGGATAAACGATGGCTGAGAAAAGGATTAGGAAGATACAATTTAGTTGGTGCCCTCATAACATGCCTCTGAATATTAAAGCTGACAAGCAGATTTTGAGTTTTTTATTAAAGCCATTAGTGAGGAAATATTCCCCATCTCACAATTTGTTCTGTTTTCAAGTTCCAGAAAAAAATAGCACAATATTTTCTTTAATGTTTCTAGCTCCCTCAAAAGATACATTCAAAATACTTTTGAGTAGGATAAAAGGTTCTGTTGGAGAGTATCTCTAAACATACATATTTCTCTCATTTTTTTTGTTTAAATGTCACTTCTTCCATCTGACTCTTGATTTGAAAGAAATGCCCATCCTATATTCTACCATAATTTACCCCATATACTATTTTAGGCATTTGAACTTATAGCTCTGTATTACTGTTGCCTACTTACTTGTCTGTATCTCCCTCAAAGACAGGCCATGATTATTGCACTTGCAGTGATATACTTGGTTCCTGTACAAGCCTTCACACATAGTAGGTGTTCAAAAAATATATGTTGAATAAATGATAAGTAATATTTTAAATTATTCATGCATAAACTTTTCAGGTTAGGAATTGAAGCTGCGTTTGTTTTGCCAATGAGTGGAGAAAACAGTTCTTGGCAGAAAACCATGAAATGGCCTTCTACTCGAGCTAGTGCCTCATGCAAGACAGGAAGGCCTGGTATGAGACTTACAGCAATGGGTGAGAAATGATGAGGTCTGTGAACCACGTGTCAGTGAGGGTAAAAAAGAAGAAATAGATTGATATATTTAAAAGGTAGAATTGAAAGGATGTGGTGATGCTGTAGTATCATTACTGGTTTTAGTTTAGTATTCATCTAGAATCAGCTGTCCTATTTACATTTATTTTCCCTGGGCCAACTAAACACAGTGTCTTGACACATGATAAAACTCAATGAATATTGAAATGAATAAAGAAACATTGTTTTAAATTCACCAATCCAATTTCTACCCCACAGATAGGTCTTAAATCTGTCTCTCCTCATATACCATCTCCCCTCAATAATTCAGTTGAGACCCTCATCATCTCCCTCCTGGAATTTGACAATGGTCTCCCAAGTAGTGGAAGCCATATGGTGTTTTTAAGACATCTCTCCTCACCTCTGGAAACAGCATGATAAAGTGGTAAGAGACAGACTTGGATTTAAATCCTGCATCAAAAATGCATTGCTCATGTGACCTCAGACAGATGGTTTAATCTCTGTTGACCTCAGTGTCCTCTGGGTAAAATGGAGATATCAGTAAATGCCTCCACAGAGTTGTTGTAAGGATTTAATGAGATTGTGCGTGTAAATAATTGGCACATTGCCTGTGAAATAGATATTCAGTAGGTGTGGATATGCCTTTTTCCCACAGGATGAAAACCATCACATGTACAGATGGGTCAATAAAACCATACTGTATACTTTGAAGAACAGACGTGTGCCTGATTCATCTTCCCCTTGCATTTGTCTGAGATATGTCTCTCCCTGCTGCAGGCTCCTGGTCTGGCTTTCACCTGAATAAATGAATATTAAGTTTAGGCTCCACATCTTAGTCTATTTGGGCTGCTATAACAAAATACCTAGTACCAGAAAGTGTAGACAAAATTCATAACCAACAGAAATTGATTTCTAACTGTTCTGGAGGCTAGGAAGTCCAAGATCAAGACACCAGCAGGTCTGGTATCGGGTGAGGGCCCATTCTCTGGTTCACAGATAGTGCCTTCTCATCGTTTCCTTGTGTGGCAGAAGGCCAAACAACTCTCTTGGGCTGTTTTATAAGGGCACAAATACCATTCATGAGGCTCAGTTCTTATGACCTAATCAGCTCCCTAAAGATCCTACTTCTAATACTATCACCTTGGCAGGTAGGATTTCAACATATGCATTTTCTGGGGACACAAACATTCAAACCACAGCATCCCATCGTAAGCTTACCTACCAACCTGGTCTTTAGTCATTCATTCCTTCATTTAATCATTTCTTCAACAAATGAATAGATAAATATCTGTGGAGAACATGAGCAAGGCTGTGAGAGCACAGTTTCTTACCTTCACAGAGCTTGCAGTCTAGTGCAAGATACACATAAGTAAGCAGAAATTTGCAATATCACATACTAAATCTATTAGGGGGAAATATAGGAAACTATGGAAGCAGGCAAAAGGGCAACTACCCAGGGTTGAAAGACCGAAGGGAGCCTCCCCGAAGCATTGTGATCAGACTGGAGGGGTGAGTAAGATGTCACCATTTGAAGAGGCAGGTGGGAGGAAGAGAGGAGAAAAGGGAACTCTATGTGCCAAAGTGCAGAGCTGAGAGAAATGATGTTGTGTGCAAGGAGATGGAAGGACTTCCTAGTAGGTGGAGACTACAGGGCACTTCAAGAGGTA
The DNA here is from genome assembly GCA_963573385.1 of Cacajao melanocephalus. Classification (NCBI taxonomy): domain Eukaryota; kingdom Metazoa; phylum Chordata; class Mammalia; order Primates; family Pitheciidae; genus Cacajao; species Cacajao melanocephalus. The sequence continues at coordinate 91,799 of CAUYLG010077776.1, forward strand.
AGCAGATGTGGGGTTGTAGTGTCAGTGTCCACATGAACAGATGATGACCAGAGGGCAGAGAAAGAAATGGCAAGATGGGAGTTTAGGGAGATCCTTATCGTACATAGGACTGTCACCAATTTACCATTGACTCATCACCCCACTTTTTCCCATCCTCTATCTTCCCTCTCTTTCTTTTTCCCTTCACTGGGGCACTGAAAGAAATAGATTCTTGTCAGTTGCTTTAACCATGGAGCTGTAAGTCCATCTATGAGGATCTTTATGCTATGCCTATACTCTCCTGTGACAATGGGTAAAGTTTTGTGTGGAGTTATGGGAGGACTGCAGAGATCACCAGCTCATCCTCCTTGGCTGCCTCATGCCTGTGAAAGAAGAAAAGATCATTCAAAAACTTAGAAATCTTACATATACAGTTCATCCTAAACTGTGTTGGAAAGATACTGCATTCAACAGCAAACATGGCTGGGCCTTGTAAACAGGTTAGAGGGTGCCAAGCTGTCACTGGAGATCTATCCCCTAGAATGCCTGCCCCCTGAGTGCTCAGTGCATGCCCGCATTCCTGCCTGGGTTAGTACAATAGGCCCCATTTTTTAGAAAAGTAAATTGAGACACAACACTTGCATATTAACCACAGTTTTGTTTTTCTGATTTTACTTATTTTCAGTTATCTGTAACTAAACCAAAATAGCATAACCTCTCCACATATAACATGTATTAAATGATAAAAATTAAGGTTTTATTATTGATTTAACTACAGTTGTCCTAATGATAAGTAAATGGTGGGAAGTGTAAGTGTATTTGTGGTTTCCCTCTAAGTCGTATATATCACCTCATTAGTTCAACATGAATTCTTCTACCATAAATTGAGTGTTTACTCATATAAAATGCTCTGCCAAACACAGGAATGAATGTTCCATGGCATTTGACCTCAAAGAATATACAGTCTGGAAGGAAAGATAAATGCATGCATAACTAATTTCCAAGTCATTCTGTGGTCACACCAACCTGCTTGTGGTTGGATTCCCAAATCACACCTCTGGGCCTTTCTGTCTCTCTTCTGTCAGCTCAGAACCATCTCTGTACCCTGCTTCCAGGCCTGCCCTAATATTTCTGCAGCACACCTACCACACATACATACATTTAAAAGTTATAAATCAGGCCAACAAACTGTTATATAAAATGCATTCTATCTTCCTGTGTGACAAATATATCTTCATAATGACCTGAAGGTCAAGCTCAGATTTAGAATTTTCAGGCTTCTTGGATTTTTCTATGCTGGAACTTACTGGTATAGAATATGCTAGCCCACCCCACTTCTCTCTGCACCCTGCCTTTCTCCAATTCAACAAATGCTTTTGGGTTTAGCTGCATGGACTGCTTAATCTAAGCTCCATCCACACCCCCCAACATCACCCCACAGCTTGGGCCTACGGCACATTCACTATCAGCACATTCTGGCCTTTAAGAGTATGGACTTGGGGAAAAGGCCAGTGCAGGCCCAGAAGGGAGCTTGGGGATGTTTGGGTAGGGAACTCTGGGGCACTGGGTGGTTGGAACTGGGTCTAGAAGCAGAAATATAGGGCGGTGCAGAGCTAGAGAAAGGCCACAGCAGGATCCTGAAAGCATGGGGCACCTTCTTGCCCCATCTGAGGACAGTACTGCCAACCCTATTCTTTGCTTGTTTGGTGAATTTGGGCTCATTCCTCAAGCTCTAATGCAAATATTTCCTCCTGGCTAAATTCCTATCTTTGTGACATCACTATACCTTACACACGCCTTTTGAATTAGGGTTCTGGAAAGCAGGGACCATTTCTTTTTTCATCACATTTTTGTCCCCAGCTTCTACATAGAGCTTAACATTGGAAGAGCTCAATAAATTTCTGTTTAATGAATCCACGAATGTAATCCCAAATAGTGATGTGGAATTGTAATGAAAGATGTCAAATGACCAGAAGGCTCTGGGAGGTTTTCCAAAAGGAGGTGTTATTGCAGCTGAGCTTAGAATGATTGAATAAGATTCCGGGAAAGAATTCAGGGAAGGAAGTTCAAATCAGAAGGGAAGACATTTTTCACATACACAGCTCAAAATAAAGTTTGTAGACCAAGCATTTCATTCAGATATCTACCTAACATACATGAAAGAAATAATCATTTATAGCTTTGCTTAAGACTTTTATTCTGTTTTGTTTAAGTATGTTTTCAAAACCTATGCATTTCAAAAGTAGTTCTGGCTCTTTTAAGATCAAGGATGTTCTGCCAGACTGATGAGGCGGGGAAAACGGCTGGAAGCCTGCTAAATTGTTAGAAAAGAGATTAGTGTTATGTAAATGTAAGTAATTAATCAGTAAGCACCTAGAAGCCAAATACCTGATGTGAAGAGACATTCTTTGAGAGGGGAAAATTGCTCTCCTCTGATTAAAAATGGACTATCAGACAGCATTCAGATTCATCTTTTGCTTCTAACTTTTCCAAAGCTGTCTGAAGTTGAATGTAATCTTCCCCCACTCCTCAACATAAAGAAACAAAAGAGGAGCTGCAAGACTTGAGCTCAGAATTAGTTGAAGCTCATGGCTAAAGAAAGTAAAGAGAACAGAACACTAACTGAGGTCTCCAGGGAGCTCAGGGTTTTGAACTGATGTCAGGCAATCATGTTATAATTGAAAGTATAGGATATTCAAAATTATGGGAAAAAAATGGTTTTGCAAACATCTCGTACCTGTTGCCTGCCCCAGTACTCATCCTCTGGTCTTCTGAAACAAACCTTCCTACCTGATGCGCACCAGCCCAGGTGGTGTAGGAGGGCTGCCCCTATCTTCACCCTTATTGCAGAGGTGTGAGCATTCCAAGGCCTGGAATCTTAGAGCAGCTCATCCTTCCAGCCTCAGGAATTGAGTCCGAAATGGGCTGAATTTAGCCTACCTAGTGGCTTTACTTGGGAAATATATTATTTCTTGGGATTGCCAGCTGGTAAGTCCCATATGCTGGTAGCTACTATTTACATCTTTCCCGACATGAGCAGAGGGACTTAAGAACTCCAGCAGTCAAGAAAGCAGATTCAAAAGATGGAGCAAGAACAACAGATCCTGACAACATTGTTTGTGACCCTGTTGTGTTTGCCTGGGACGTGTTAACCCCCATACTTCACCCTAATTCCCCTCTGTTTACTCAAACCAATTTTCATTTCTGTTGCTTGCAATAGCAACAGTTCAGATTAATAGAACACAGAGATTTCCAGTGGTTACTCAGATTTCTAGAATAGATTATTATTTCTTGTCCTGAAAATGATATCTTCTATAGACTACCTTTATGTGTTTAATAAAATTTATTCAAACCTATTATGTTCCTGTAACTATACAGGTCTTAGAGAATAAAAAAAAATGAATAAAACTTAATTTGTGAACACAATTAGACAAAAAAAAATTCAGTCTAAGAGGATAAAGACTCTTAAAAATAAAATTTAGGTTGGATGTATTCCATTAATAAATATCTATGCCTTAATTTTAATCACATAAATTGTAAAGTATTTAAAGTGACTGTGGTTATTATTCAAAGCCAGAAGACAACACAGGCTTTGTATAAAAAGACTGTTTCTTTTGTGACATATAAAATGACTGAATATATTTTAAGCTTACAATAAAAATATAAAAACCAGAATTATAAACTATTTATAAAATAAAAACATAGAACATTACATATAAAAATGTATGAAAATGTAGCCAGAGCAGTTACCAAAGATAAATTTATTGCTATAAATACTTTCATTATTAAAATAATTACTATGGATTAAGAAATTAGAAAATAAATATAAAGATACAAGAAAAATAGAAATAATAAGATCAGAAGCTGATATACTTAAAAATGGAAGGAAAAAGCAGCATTGAGATATTCAAGACAAATTCTCTACATATAAGCAATAGAATATACAAATATGACAAGTCTCATCAAAAAGAAAAGTGAAAATATAAAAATCAGAATTAGAAGAGATTCAAAATTTATAAAAGATGATTTTGTATAACTTCACTCAATTTGAATATCTCAATGAAACTGATGAGTCTCTGGGACAAAATAATTACTCCAGATTGAATCAAGGATACGTAGGAACTGAAACATACCAAATATGGTTTCTGGCAGAGGGCAGGCATTCAACGACTTGAATGCATGAACAGAGAGGAATTAGAACAGGTGTCAAAGTACAACTTGTAGATAACTTTTCATGAGAAGTCAATTCAAACTTCCAAGGGCTTAACATCTACCACACTATTCAAATTGTTTCAGAGTTTAGAAAATGACAGTCATGTGTACAATCTATTTTATGAAACCAGCATTATCTAAGAACAAAACCATAGATAGCAAAAAAGAAAATTACAAACAAATCTTACCTATGAGTATATATTAAATTATATGAATAAGTTTTCATCTGTTTATGATTATATCTCATAAAAGTGGATAATTGGATTTCCACAAATCTGGAGGTTATGTTTGAATTGTCTTATTTTAAACAAAGACTTTAGGGTATAAACAACATTTGCTCTGGGTGTTCCAAGAATGCATCTCAAAGACATGGGCAGTGATTTTCTATAAAAGCCAAGATGGATGGAGTGGGGCATACGTGAATGTCAGGAGAAAAACCCTGTGGAGAGTACAATGACAGGGAGAGAGGAGTAAGATGCACATGCGCGCGTGCATGCACACACACACACACACACACGAAAACAAACAACACAGTGGTGATGTCAAAAAATACTCCAAGTCAGGACTCACAGGGGAATCTTTCCAAACTGCTTCTCACATGGCCATTTCTATGTGAAATTATTTATTCATATAGAAGAATTTATTTACCGTGGTTAACATTTCTCTTTAGTAATGATGGCAGTACAGCATCAGTAGACTGATTACTAAGAGAACAATTCAAATATAAAAATCATAATACGTAGAAATAAGCATCATTAGAATTATGTAGAACCTGTGTGAATAAAATTGAAAACAAAAACAAAGAAACAAAAAGACTTAGAATTAAAAGTACAACATATACCTGAATGAAAAAGATTTAATTTTATAAAATTGACAATGTTCACCAAATTATATCTATTATACTTTTTAGTCAAAATTCTAAAGGGAGATTTCAGGAATTTGACATATTTGTTTAGACTTTTCTGAAGGAATAAAAGGGCAAGAATGTCCAATAACATTTTGAAAAAGAAGACTAATAAAATAATTCGTCTTACAAGATAATAAAAATTCTTTTGAAAATAATTATTTTTATGTATTTAGAAAACATTTAATTTACTAATAATCTATGTGCACCCACTATAGGGAAGATCACCCAATCTTATTTTGATAGAAAAAAATAACAAATTATGCATTTTTATATTTATACCAATATGATTGCTCTAAGTGGTATGTTCCTTGCTTTATTAATAAAAAGAAAAAAAAGGCCAATCAATAAGTCTTGAAAATGTGTTTAAATTTTCACATCTTGTATAACAGCTACACAGTCATTGTTATAAGATTTTTTTGTTCCAATCTATTTTTTAAACCATAGAACAAAACACACGCACATATAAAATATGTACTTTTTTTTCCTAGAACAAAGCGCAAACTGAAACCATAGCCATGGTTTTGTTTATTTTCTTTCCTGGTCACCAAATTACCCAATTTGCCCCAGTAGTTTAAGAAAGTATTGGCAGCTCCCTCTTGGCTGGTAAGAACTTGAAGAGAAGACAAATTTATCAGATAAATGTAAATTGTCAGATACTCTTCCCAGATGACCTCAAGGTTAGTTTTGCCTGCTGGTAAGGGCTGTGCTTTTTGTTCAACTGCATTGAAGAGTCCATTTAGAAAACTTCAAAACTCTATTTCTGCTTGAGGATGCTGTCCTACCGACTGCCCCTCTGGAGATGATGCAAAAAATCTCCACTTCTTTTTAAGTATGGGGAATGATTTACCCAAGCGAAGCAATAAAGTGTGTTGAGAAGTAACTAAACTCAGCATGCCCTGTAGTTACTGCTTGGTTCTGCGATTTCAAACCTATAATTAGATACGTTATTAGGTTTTGCCAAGCTTTAATGACCTCCATTCTGTTTATGACAATTGCTGGAGAGCCACCCCCTGGGGGAATTGTATGGGGCAAAAGCTGATGACTTGATGAGGGCTGGCTTTACTTATTTAGTCCCGAGACACAATTTTCTCATTTTCAGATTGTTAAACATTCCAGCATGTCAGCATAACGTATGTGCACGTGCATGGGATGTGTGTGGTGGATAGTGTAGGTGGAGTATGCATTGCCAGCATGGTGAGTCATCAAAATTAATCACTAAATGTGCAAGGACTGGAATGGAAGTCATAGCCCTTTGAGTTATGCTGTCCATGGCTGTACTTTTGATCCTCAAAAGGTGATTAGTGAAAAGTTGGGCAAAGTTGTGTTTAGTTACGGTTATTCAATAAGTAGATAAGCATTTATCATTTGAGTAGTACAAAATGACAGTTCATAATCTACTTGAGAAGACAACATGACATAAACAAAACAGATAAGGATGAAGCAGGAAAGGCTTCCCTGATCTCTCCAGGCAGAATCAAGCCCTTATCCAAGCCCCATTACTATACTTAGTGCATTGCAATAATTATTTGTTTACACACTTGCCTCTTTTACTTATAAAATAAGGTCCTTGGGAACAGAAACTATTCTTATCATCATTCCATCCTTAGTGCCTTACATTGTCCTGACGTGGGACAGGGGATCAGAAAATGCGAGTGACCACGTGAATTAATGAACATGGTACAAGGTCACCTCTATGCTGGAGGAAAGATCCTAATGGTTGTCGGAAGAGAGAATCAGTAAAGGAGGCCTCCAAGGGTGGCCTGAGATGCATAAGGAAGACTTTAAACCTACTCTAGATGCAAGCACATTGACTAAAGGATTGGCATAAACACAGGACACTTTCAGTTGCATCAGGTTGTTAGAGGGGATCAGAAAAGGTCTCTTTGTCTTCCCCAAAAGAGTATTTCATTAATTGGCCCTAAACTTTTCTGGAGTAAGATAGCTTTGTTGAATCTGAAACACCTTTGAGAGACTTCAGGCGTCAATAGCTTATAAATAATCACTATATCAGATGATGTCATTTCTGGAACACTTTTTTCCCTCAAATGGTGGAAGGAGCACTAGGATTGATACATGGGATTCTGCAGGAGGAAGCAGGTCTGGGCAGGATCCTCAGCACAACCAGAAGTGGCCTAAGAACATCACCTGGAAGTAGGTTTCTAGGAAAAAGAGTAGAAGCCAGTAAGTGAGCAGAACCCCCAATACAAGCTCAATAATTTCACCATTTTGTTTTGAGCTAATCCTTTATGCTTTATGTACAGACACAGGAAAGTAGGTTGCTTTTTGCATTATTCCTACTTTCTGTGTTTCCCTGTGTCAATGGAAAAGTGACCTGGAAGTTACAGCAGAGGAGGGGCAGAATCTGGAATTTTTGATCTAACTTGAATGAGAAGTGTTTGGGGAGTGAAGGATGATTAGCAGCTCTCCATAGTTACAGGGAATAATCAGTCTTAAGTGTACAACCAAGAGAAAGAATCAAAACACAAATTTGGAATTTTATTTTCAAAATTCTGAAAAAAAGTTTAAGTATAAGGTTTTATTACCATTAATGGCTCTACTTAAATTTGGAAAATTAGTCTATGGACAAGATTGCAAGCCTCCGTAGATTATGAGTCTAAGTGGCTGCTAGAGGAGAGGAAAACTCAGGCAAAATCATGACAAAAAGTGAGACGAAGTCACAGAGAATGAGGTTCAAAACTTTGAAGCCCAGTGGAATCTGGGTGGAAAGCAGTGAAGAGCAAGAGGGAAGAATCATGAGAAAAGTTAACCCAGACCACAGTGAGACTCTTCACGAGGTGCCACAGGGGGGTAATAATTTGGCAACCCGTCAAACAGATACATTTACATTAGCTTTCCCTGGTGTCAGTAACCCACTCTGACTGAACTTGGTAGCCATTGATAGCATATTGGCAAATTATATTTAAGTTTATATATACATATGTCTAATTTCATTGTGCAATCAAATAACCTTTTCTTCTCAGTTACGATTGTTAAGGAAACCAATGCCAATGCTTATCAAAACACCACAGAGTGGAGAGCTAATTACAGGTTTCAGCACATTTCTTCAAAAGTCTGTCTTTGTGACGAGATGACTTTGAAAAAGTGAAGCAAATAGGAAACTTCTTTTGGATAAGAAAAGCATATTTCTATGAGATTTTGAAATGCAAAATAATGTGATAGAACATTCTCCAGCTTCCCCTCAAGGCTTGCTCTCCCAGCCCATCTTTTCTTGTTTGCTCTCCCATGTTGATTACAGCTCCTCGTTGATATTCGTTTCTGGTTCTCTTTTTGATTAGGCGCTCCACATTTGGTGATTCTTCTAATTCCCATTGTTCCTTAGTGTCTTCAGCCCAGCTCAGTGTTATTTTATTCTAATCAATTTGGTCTCCCCTTTACAGTTTCATTACCATTCTTTTCTCACTGTTTCTGAAAGTTCTTACACACAGTCTTTTCATTTTTCAGGCCCATTAAATTTTAAGCTTTTATTTGTTAAATCAATGCTCATAACCATAAATGAATCTAAAGATGGCCTTATTGTATTCTTCACTGGCTCACCCTTTTCAGTGCTTAGTAATGAACAGGCACGGGTTTGCCCATGATTGCTGAGGCCTTGAATGATTATTGGCTGGAGTGATCATGTGAAACCACAGTCAAACTTTGTGGAAGCATGCCAAAGTAGTTTTTACATATAGATATTTATTTGATTCTTCGTGAAGAAGAAAACAACCTAATTTACTACTCATAAAAATGTTATACTCCATGTTTTATTTTACAATTAAGAAATGTATTACATGTCATTTTTCAGAGCAGACAATTCCTAGGTAAAGCATATTAAACCATTTTAACTTTTTCCTTTTTCCTAACTTTGCCTTTTTCAGGCGATCAGTTTTTTGTTATGCATCACTTACTTTCAGAATTGTAATTCCCCTGACCTCTGGTTTCATTGGTCTTGGAGGTAGTATCTGGCCTTGGGTTGCACCATGCAACTTACACAACTGCATTACAGAAATGGTCAACAAAAGGAGATGGTGCTGGCAAGGAGCATGCTTCCAAAAATTTCCACGAAGGTTGGTGGAGAGAGGTTCTAACTTATATTTTGCTACTGAGAAAACTGAATTAATTGACACCATTATTCAGATCTGCGTCAGTGATATTTTTTAAAGGTATTACCTGCCAAAGTATTGCTTAAGTGAATCAACCCATTCACCTAAAATATCAATTTTAATCACATATCCCACTAAAAATCATTAATCTCAAGCCACCTACCTCTGCCTTTCCCAGCTCACTTTTGCTTGACTCTGATTGATTCTGAAACGACTAAAAATCTTCAGTAATTCCAACATCTTTAGTAGAAAGATTTTATGAAAGCATTTTAAAATTTATCTACTTTTCCTTTCTGACTCCCAAATCAACAACCCTTCAATTTTGACCCAAATGTGTGTCCGTTGATTCCAAATAAAGCTGAAAACTCTTAGAGAAGTAAAAATGCAAACACCTTTCTTTCTTTAACCCAGGGAGGAATTAGAAACTTCTGACTACATCCATTTTAAACTAAATTTAAGAAATAACTTAGCTACCCCAGTGATTGTTGACAAGCGACCAGTTACTTACCACTCCCATACTTTCCCTGCTTAGGCTGCCTAACCACTATGCTTTGTGAATTAAAGAGGAAAAGAAAGAAGAGAGATTGAGCTCATCATTGGAAAGGAAGCCATGTGCAGATCTCTTTGGTATCTTTACTTTCTAATGACCTGTGTAGCAAGGTTAAGTTCCACTATGGAAATGATGAACTGTGGATGGAGATGGAGGTTAGGTAGGGTTTGTATGGTCCTGCTCTTGGTGTGTGCTTGGTTGGAGAACACTGTGGTGCTGTTAGCATGAACTGGGTCCTGTGCTAACACCTCATTTGTAAGCAATGCTATAATGCCAAGGTTGCTGCTGTTTTTCTCAGTAATCTTTAAAAATTATATCTCAAAAGTCAGAGAATGAAAGGCAGATTGAGAACTTTTTCCCCCAAGAGAAATGAGAGTACATGTTTACTTGTGGGAGTGAAAAATATATCCATTTGCTTAATAAACAACCACGTTAGGTCTGTGTCAAAAGAAGACAGCTTAAGGTTCCCAACTATGCTACCGATTTATGTTACCCTTATGGCTCATGTGGATGTTGGAGTTTGCAACCCTTGAATTATTACATTCTCTACATCAGTGGTTCTCAACAAAGGGACACAGAGAAATATCACAGTCAACGAGGTGGCTTCTTAAAACTACACATCCTTCCACATGGATGATTCTATCTGATTATAATTGTCTACGAAATTCTGATGTAATTATCTAGTTAAGAACTCTTTGTTCATATTCAATCCTTGTTTTTATTTTGGTCTTTAAATGAGATTTATTGAAAGGCATCTTGATGTCTTTATTTCAATTCTTCTCCCCTGTTTCATCCCAAAGTAAGATCCCTGACAACCCTAGCATTCAGGTGTCATACTGACCACCCATAGGGCATGTGTATAAATGGTGGGAAGCTGCCAAGAAGTCCCTTTTGACTGTGAAGTTCTTGTTTCAAATGGTGTGTGGTAGTGAGAGTTAGGGTAAAAACTGCCTGACACCTTTGAAACTGTAGTAGGACAGTTAGCAAAAACTCAGGATATCTTTAGATGGGTAGCTCACAAATTTGAGAACCTGGGGAGCTTATTAAAATATTGGTGTCCAAGACTTATCACATTTTTTTTTTTTTCGAGACGGAGTCTCACTCTATCACCAGACTGGAGTGCAGTGGTATGACCTTGGTTCACTGCAACTTCCGTTTTCTGGTTTCCAGCAGTTCTCCTGCCTCAGCCTCCTGAGTAGCTGGGACTACAGGCATGCACCACCGTACCCAGCTAATTTTTTGTACTTTTAGTAGAGATGGGGTTTCATCATTTTGGCCAGGATGGTCTCGATCTCTTGACCTCGTGATCTGCCCACCTTGGCCTCCCAAAGTGCTGGTATTACAGGTGTGAGCCACCACTCCCGGCCATCACATTGTTTTTAATTAAAAATTCTGGGGTAGATGTTGAGAGACTGAATATACAAATGGACAATGGCCACGCCTACATAAAAATAGAACTCTGACCCACAACCTCTGTGGCAACCAATCCAGGAAACCAAACCACAGTCTCTACTGCAATCAGCCCAAAATGGCCAGGATTTGGTTAGCTTCCCTAATGTACGTCTTCCTTCCAACTTAGGACCGACTAGAGAAAGCTAAATATGTACCCCTAACCAATCCCATGGGATGCTCTGCTTTTACTTAGACCATCTACGGTATGCCCCTGCCAACACCCTCCAATCAGGGCACACTTGAACCCTTCCCTTTTGCTCACTATGAAGCTTTTACACTTCCCTGTCTGCCTTTGTGTTTCTGCCAAATGCAAGCGAATAGTGGTTGACTTCCTTGCTATAACAAGCTCTGAATAAATAGCTATTGCTTGTTCCTATTTGGGTGGTCTTCACTTATTTTCAAAGGTTCCAAGAATCAATACATTTAGCAGCCTCCCCAGATAATGCTGTTGCACCACAACATTGAAGAGTCACTGCTATAGACCACTCCTGTGTTTCCTGAATTTTTCAAGAATCACTGTTTGTGTGCATGTGTGTGGGGAGTAAGTACAGATTCTCATATCTCACCTAAAGCTCCAATTGAAATAGAATTTCTGGGAAGTGGCCTAGAATTTTTCTTCTTCAACTTTTTATTTTAAGCTCTGGGGTACATGTGCAGGATGTGCAGGTTTATTACATAGGTAAATGTGTGCCATCATGGTTTGCTGCACAGATCAACCCATCACCTAGTTATTTAGCCCAGCATAGGATTTTTTAAGAAAATAAGCCTCCTCCTCCAGGTGGTTCTTATTATCAAGGACATTTGGGAGACTCTGGTCTATGGTGCTATCCATAGGCTTGTGCCAGGTCACAATATAAAGCACCTAGAACATTTGTTTTAAATAGAAATTTCTAAGTTCTACTCTAATGTTGTAAGCCTAGGCTCTCCTCGTGATTTCAATAGGTCGCATGTTCTGGGAGGCTGTAATCTACTTACATGATTCTCAAATGGTAATGTTCGTACATATCCCCAGGGAATCTTATAAGAAGGCAGATTTTGATTCAGAAAGTCTAGGTTGGGCTGAGATTCTGCATTTCTAACAAGATGACACTTCTGCTGCTGGTCTGCTAACTAGGCTTGGAGTAGTTAACATTGGCTGAACCACATGAGAAAACAGCCTCAACTGTGAGACCCAGTGTGCAGCCAAGATTAGGAAGACTAGTTCATCTGCACACTGCTCAGCCATGTGACTGGAACAGTGTTTTCACAAGAATGGCAGCACACGCGATCTGAACAGAGCTCTGGTGAAATCAGCACGACATGTGCCTGACGTCATAGACTCCTCAGCATGCTTTGTGGTTCTTGCAATTTCCTGTGGGCATGGAAATGCCTGGAAATCCACTAAATGAGCTTTGCAGGATTTGCTCCATAGGATTCCTGTTGAACTGCCTTGTCTTCAGCCATGGGGAGGTTTTTGCTTAGGGGTAGGTATAATGGTGGCCTTGAATATTTCAGCTGTCCAGCAGCTGGGAGATAGTTAGCTGAGCAAGTTTTGTCTTCATTGATGAAGGGGATTTCCACAAGGTAAATCATTTTAACCTCAGAGATGAGTGTAATTGGATGTTCCCAACTTAAGAAAGGAAAAAAAAAAAGATGCACAATAAAACCTGGTGGTCAGCTCTGTTTATGTTTAATTTTTGTCCTAGGCTTTCATGACTGATTATAGGGGCAAAGGAGATGACAGTGTTGTTGCTGATGAGAAGGCAAATCTGAATGGGTTATAATCACAATTCACCCTTCACCAGATGGCTTCCTCTGTTGCCAGGCATTTGATGAGCCATTTCATGAAGCTTGTTGTGGGGATGGGTTAATGTCTGAAAGCCTGTGTATTTGAATGGACAAATGCGAAGGTGCTTAATAGATCCTTGGATGTGTGGCTCATTTTTACTTAGAGGATAAATAAGCTGGTACATAATACAATCTAAGAGAGCTTTTCCAGAATAAAACTACCTCACACCCAAGGATTATGTAGCTTTCAATTGAGCATGCATGAATACCAGAAAGGAGCAAATTTGTGGTAATGGGCCTGAGTCCAGGGACACAAGTGTTTAAAAATCATCTACCCAAAATGTGTTACATCATAATAGATCAATTGCAAAGGTCTCATAGCTGATAAACACCCCAATCTGCCTGTGCTCTGTAATTATCTAGAGCAAAACATCCTCTGTTTAGTGAATGGCCTTTGTTTTCCTTTTTATTTTATTTTATTTTTCTTTGAGACAGAGTCTTACTCTGTCATCCAGGCTGGAGTACAGTGGCACAATCTCAGCTCACCTCCATCTCCCTGGTTCAAGCAATTCTCATGCCTCAGCCTCCCAAGTAGCTGGGACTACAGGTGCATGCCACCACACATGGCTAATTTCCTTTTTTTTTCCTTTTATGCATTTTAGTAGATACAGGGTTTCACCATGTTGTCTAGGCTGGTCTCAAATTCCTGAGCTCAGGTAATCTGCCTACCTCAGCCTCCCAAAGTGCTAGGATTGCAGGCGTGAGCCACCGTACCCGGTGGCCTTTGTTTTCAACCACGTTGAAATAACGTATAAATGAAAATATCTCTAAGAAATATTCAGACACCTGAAGGCTGAGCCATGTTAGAAGAGGTCAGGATAAGCCAGAGGCTGTTTGTAATTATTGTGATGTGCTGCCTAATTCTCAGGCAGAGGTTGGGAGATTAGCAGGAAGAAGGCAGCAGAATGTCCATGTGGAAAAAAAAAATCTTTATCATCCACAAACCGGTGCATGTCTGGTTTCTGAGAAACAAGATCTCTCTCAAATACTGATATCCAGAGACTGATCTAGTAGTCAAGAATCACTGGACAGGAGTCATTTTAATATATATATATATATATATATATATATATATATATATATATATATAAACATATATATATAAACATATATATATATAAAAACATATATATTAACATATATATATATATATTTGTAATAAAAATACCAGGTACATTTTAACAACAAACTTGATGTGTGTTCAAAGCTTTTCTGGACAGACAGTTCCAAAAATAAACTAAGTAGCAGATTACCTTATATCAATGTTTAGCAGACGGTGAGTGATACAGAAACTCCAGACCAACCAAAGGAAAAAAAATTATAGTAAAGTATTGCACTATAAGATAGTAGTAGACTAATATTCCTTCCTTTATCTTATCTCACCACTGTATTTTAATACCTAAGAAGATATAGAAGAAAGAAAAACTAGCAAAAGTACTGAATTCAGAGATACAAGAAACCTGCATGACACAGTCTGAGAATTTCTAATGACTGCCTTGTCGAGAAACACATTCAACTGCAGATACCCTGCCTTACCTCATCCCCACCACCTGCTCCAGTGGACACACCCTGAGAGTGCGTCACCTGCCACACAAAGGGGACTTTCTTCTGAGCAGCGCCCTGCCACTCCCCCCACCTACCACACAGCAGCATCTCTATTTCCATGCAGGCCCAACTTTAAAAAAAGGATTCAGATAATAAATCTGACTATGGTACACTGCGTTCTGGAATATGTTCCATGAAGGTTCACTCACCACATACATAAAATGATGAGCTGATACTCCTCTATCATCAGAGAACTTGTGAGGGAGAAAGCAGGGAAGGTCCATCTGAGTCCAGCAAAGTTCCTCTGGGGGACATCAGCTCAGGCCCCAGTATCTGGGCCAGGAGCAGTACTCATCAAAATTGCCTCTCAGTCCAGGTCGGAAGAGGGAAGAAGCTGCAGCACCCAGTGGCTGGAAACAGGGGAAACATATCCCCTACAATTCTGTAGATAATCTCAGGACAGCTCTTCCCTAAAGCATTAGTTAACTAAAAAATAATATAAAATAAGCAAACATGAGCTATAAGGAAAAAAAATCAGGTAAGAGAATGATTTGAAGACTCAGAAAGAGTACATCTTTGAAAATTGCTAGATATCGGAAACAGAATTTTTAAATAAAATGCATCTGTTTAACTTTTCATCGACAAAGCAGAAGTTTCCAGGGATGAGATTGAACACTAAATTACACCTCTTTACAGCATGTCAACTTGAACACTGTGGGAACCCAGAGGCTCCTGCTGGGCTCCTGTGAGTCAGATCTGTCTACCTGGGAGGCTGATGCAGTGACATGAAGGTCTGGCAACTGGGGTGGACAGAGCCATCAGGGAAATCAGCAGAGACAGTGGTGGGAAGCCAGAGTGAAGAAAAGAGGTGGGGGTGTTCACATAGGAAGGAATTTCCTTTCTTATCACCTCGTACTTGTCATGCTTTTGACATATTTTTATCGACCTTGAACTCCATAGAATATTAAACTTCCTGAATTTATTTGTGTAGGGTTTCCTATGCGTGGATTCTTTATGCTACTACTTTGGAATATAGTGTGGCATTTCCTGAAACCTTCTCGTTTTTTGCTCAAGCATGGGTTTAAGAGCAAATAAACACACATACTCATTTCTAGTGTTGTGGGTGAGATAATAGTGTTACCATTTATTTATTATGTGTTAAGCATTGTCCTAGGCTTTTAAAACTAAGATACACATGTAATTCTTGCAACAACTCACAAGATGGGTGTGATAATCCCTACTTTGTGGATTGGGCAGCTGGCTTCCAAGAGGGAAATGTAACTTGCTCAAGGACACGTGGAGAAGGCAGAATTTGAACTCAGGTACACTTTACTCTAAAGCCCTGTCTGCCATAGCCATACTCTCAAAACAGCATACTCATAGAGGTCACCACTTTTCTCCACAACTTCCCTATTTTATGGTTAAATTTGTCTCATAGGTATTGCAGTCTTCAGTTATTTCCCTTAATGGCTTCCTTCCCTTATTCCCTGGGGTCAGTTTGCAGTATCTAGTTGAGTCTGGACTCTGAAAGTCACTCTTTTGGTCACATATTCTGTTGGCTGAAGATTGTCAGCCAATTACTAACCAATTATCATCATCAACCTGTCAGTAAAAAGAGGGAGAACCTGTTATCAATCAGGCAAAGAGAGGAAAAACCTTAGGTAATATAGTAAAGAAAAATATTTCACCCCTACTTTTCAGTCTCTGCTACAAAAAAAGACTTTAAAAAAAAATTATTACCCAAACCACTATTAGTCACTTTGATAAGTCACCTCAGCCACCAGATGTGATTTCAAATGATTTTCTAAGCAAATCAAATCCACCTTCAAAGGGCAAAAGTCTGACATAATTTAGATATTCAAAAGAATGCAATGTGGGTTCTGGAAGCAATTTAAAGTTAGGCAGTCCAAAACCAGGTCTGGGCAATGATGGTGAGGCTGGAATAAATGCAAAAATCATTCAAAGTGACCACTTTCAAATACAACATTCTTTTGAATACAAAAATTCTGGTATGATTGTTAAAAACTTAGTGTAATTTTCTTATTGTTTCATTGCCTGGAAACTATCAGTATGTTTCCAATAAATATTGTTTTATGCCTAAATTAGAAGTTGGCTTATGTTACTAAAAATGAAAAACTACTGATTAATTTAAAAAATTGGAGCCTGAAGTGTTCAAATAGATTTTAAAAGATGACATTAAATACAAAACTTGGCTGGCTCAAGATATGGAGGCATAGACTGTGGTCTATTCTGGCTCAGATACATTTATTCACTACAGAAAATAAAAATAGCTAAACTGTTAACTGTTCATTGGCATTCAGATCATATGCCTGCATGGAAGTTCAGGGGACTTGGCAGAAAATTTTTCATTATTAAAGGATATTGGCTATTGATACCTTCAACAACTCATACAGCTCTCAGTCCACCAATCAGAATGGATGTGGGCTGTGCAGCTGGGCCCTGAGGCCCTGATGGGCTCCCATCAGCCCCTTAATTGCCAGTTGTGATGTCCTCAGGAGGTCCTGGGGAAGGGCCAGGGCAGTGGGGAAGGGTAGAGGGTAGTTCAGAGACTGGAAAGAGGCTTAAGGCTGTAGTTCTTTTAATATTTATAAACAGTTTTGGGCCTACAAGTGTACAGGTTAAATACCACTTCTGGCCTGCAGGAAGACCTTGCAAGAGAGAAACAAGCCCTTGTCCAACTTGACCCATTTAATAGAAGCAGAAAGAGAGCAGAATGCAGCTGACCTTTCTCCTGTGACCAGCAAATCCAGGACCTGTGAAGGTGGGAGTTAAATTCTGTGTGTGAGTAAAGCCAAGGTGATGATGGGAACAGAGCATCTGTAAGACAGAGGATGGGAGTGTCCTCAGAAGTGGGCGAAGCCTGACCAGTCCCCTGTCTCCCATCCCACACATGAGGCTGTTGCTGTGCCTTTATTTTTTGATACTTTATGTAAGATTGGGAATTTGGTTCTGCCACCCACCAGGACCCACTGCTTCAGCCTGTGCTATGGCAATGCCAGGCTGAGATGTAGTCCAGTAGACAGAGCCCCCAGACCTGTTGCTAAGAGATGAAAACTGCAAAGGAGTGAGTAAGATCTGGAGTTAAGGACCATGATTTTAAAAATTTATTGCTTTGGTTACTAGCTATAAATTTTCCTAGGAATTGAATAGACTGGCAGCTTAGTAGGATTTTTAAGGAAGTTAAACTGACAAAGAAAACCCAGCTTAGAAAGAGGCAGCCCATAATACTTCACTCATAAAACAATTCCCAGGCTCCAAAATCATGTCAACAGGAAGGGCATTGCTAAAGCAGCTCCCTGATGAGGAAACATCCCTACATGTTTCTCAGTCGTGGTCCTGGAGATCAACAAGTAGGTTCTCCCAGCAGGAGAGGCCGGGCAGCCAGATCAGCCAACCAAGTGCAGATGCAGAGGGTCTGCAATAGACTGGGAGAGAACGTCTCAAATATTTCATTTTTCCCCTTTATAGAAGACAGTTCCTGTTGTGGTTTTCCTGTTTTCCCTTCACTTTTGTTTATTCAGTCTGCTGGGGATGGTTATGTTTATCAATTAACCATAAATTGACAGACTATAAGAAGCTGTATCTGGACATGCCCAGCCAGCATCCAGGTCTCAGGCTACATGAGGCTACTGGATATGATTTTGGGAATTTTTCCTTTCATGGGTGGTGGGGAATATATATTTGATTTTACATGGGATAGTTGTGTTACACCAGGAATTCTGGAATTGTGTGTATGGAAATAAAGAAAGTGAGTGTAAGTTCCAGCAGCCATGAAGTGGAATGTAGGAGATTATGGTATTGCCTAAGAAACATTCCTTTCCACTTCTAGTAAGAGCTTTGGCTCTCACCAGCCCTGGCCAATCATGAGCCTCCATTGCCCAGTGAAGTGATGTGTTCTGGCATGGGCACGTGACTCATGCAGACACTGGTAGAAATCCATTTTCCCTGTATTGATCGTGGCTTGGTGACCACCACTAGTGACCATGGTTTCTACCCTGTGGAGAAGAAATGAGAGCTGGACAAGGACAATACTAGTGGTACTGAATCCCCAATTTCAAATCCCAAGGCCCTAATTCCTAGTTTCCACAATTTTTCAACATTTTTGTAAGCTACCTCTGCATCATTCACACACACACACACACACACACACACACACACACACACACACTCTCCATATATAATTATATAGAATTTTATGTATAATTCTTTGTATAATTCATATATATGATTATAAGTACAGTTGACCCTTGAACAACACAGGGCTTAAGGGCACCAACTTTCTGCACAGCCAAGAATCTATATATAACTTTTGACTCCCCAAAAGTTAACTAATAGCCTACTGTTGTCTAACAACCTTATCAATACATAGTCAATTAACACATATATTGTATATTATATGTATTACATACTGCATTCTTACAATAAAGTAAGCTAGAGAAAATAAAATGTTCAGAAGAAAAACCAAAAGGAAGAGAAAATACATTTGCTGTTTATTAACTGAAAGTGGCTCATCAGCATAAAGCTTTTCATCCTTGCTGTTTTTACCTTGAGTGGGCTGAGGAAAGGGAGGAGAAGGGTTGGTCTTGCTGTCTGAGGGTTGGTAGAAGTAGAAGAAAATTCATAAGTAGACCTGCATAGTTCAAACCCCTATTGTTCAGGGGTCATGATGCACGTATATTATATATACAATCCAGAGTGTGTGTGTGTGTGTGTGTGTGTGTGTGTGTATAAAATACAGTGGTTCCCCCTTATCTGTGGTTTTGCTTTTCATGGTTTCAGTTACCCATGGTCAACTAAAGTTTGAAAATATTAAATGGAAAATTTCAGAAATAAACAATTCATAAGGTTTAAATTGTGCACCATTCTGAGCAGCACAATAAAACCTCTCGCCATGGTGCTTTGCCTGGCCCCAGACATGAATCACCCCTTTGTCCAGAGTATCTACACTGTATACACTACCTGCCCGTTAGTCACCTAGTATCTGTTTTGGTTATCACATGGAAAAAAACAGTGTATGTCGAGTTTGGTACTAAACATGATTTCGGGCAATCAATGGGAGTCTTAGCTGTTTCCCCACAGATAAGGAGGGACTACTATTTAGGAAATTAGTTTCCTTCACTTGAAACCAAAAAAGTACTATGTAATATAGCCTAGAATCTATAGTTATAGAATGATTCAAAATGATTCATAAACATGTACAGTTCTCCTGTAACATGTATTATTTAAATAAATATACCACTGCATTTACAAAGGTTTACACAGTATGTCAAGAGAGATTAAAAGCTGTTATAATGCATGTAACATTACTATATGGAAAATGCAGGCAATTTTTTTTTTGAGACAGAGTCTCACTCCATCACCCAGGCTGGAGTGCAATGTCATGATCTTGGCTCACTATACCTTCAATTCCCAGGTTCAAGTAGTTCTCCTGCCTCAGCCTCCCAAGTAGCTGAGATTACAGGTGCACAGCACCACACCCAATTAACTTTGGTATTTTTTGTAGAGATGAGGTTTCACCATATTGGCCAGGCTGTTCTCGAATTCCTGACCTCAAGTCATTCGCCCACCTCAGCATCCCAAAGTGCTGGGATTACGGGCATGAGTCACTGCACCTGGCCAAAAATATGCAAATATTTTAAAACTTATTTAGCAGTGTATTCAAAGCACTTTCACATCTCATTTAATTTTCACCAAAAAAGGAATATAATACAAATCAGCTGGTGATAATAGCAATGATATTAAGCACCATGCATGCATTGTCACTGAAAGATCGGCATTGTAATGATTTGTTTCCCAGTTTACAAATAAGGGAACAGAGGTTCAGAGATTCAATAACTTTACCAAGTCCTCAGTTCCTGGATGGCAGAGCCAGGTCTATAGTCTGCGTTTGGTGTTTCCTAAATGTGTGTACTTTACACTTGATCGCACCATTTCCTCTTTAAATATTGGAATCTCATTTTACAAATAACAAGCAAAGGCAATTAGCTGATGTATTGGACCCAGAATTTTAGAGAAGCAGGGAGATGTGGAAAGATGTGGAAAAGGGGCTGAGATGGAATGCAGGGAAGTAGGAAAGATTTCACATTGTCCAGGATAACATCAGCTGCACAGTGGCCCAGCCTTTCAGTTTACCAGGTCCTTCTGCGTTGTCTCAGCACCAAGGCGTCTGAGAAGAGATGGCAAACAGCAAAGAGGATTCACGCTAGAGTTAAGGAAAAGTAAACCTAAAGACTAAACACAGCAAGCACAGTATTATGCAATCTTTGAAGTGGTAGTTTCTTGGGGCCCAAGTGGCAGGACAGGATGGCACAGCCATTGTGATCTGGGGCAATCAAGGGCAGATGTCTCTTGTCATTAGTGGGAACACTGCATTAATTAGTGCCACTAAATGCTCAAGGGCCTGGAGAACCACCTGCGTGGCTTATGGGCCGCTATTGATTGTATTCTGGTGATGTCCTGGGCTGCAGAGCTAGGAAAGACTGCAGTGGGGGCTGAGGGAGGAGGGCAGCATCCCCTTTCACTCACAGTGGGCACAGCAACCCCTGACAACCAGAAATGCAAGCTGCAAGCTGCAAATTTTTCTTTGCTGTTTTCTTTACTCACACTGGCTCTGCTCCCTGTTCCTGCTCAAAGAGAATCTTGGAAGTAATATATTCATGTATTTACCACCTGATCCCACCCTAAGACCTGAGAAACCAGGGTCCTCAACATAAGGAGGCCTCCCCCTTTCTTCTGGATTGCATCCAGAGTGTTATTAAGGCTTTTGGCATCTCCACTAGATCTTGCTTTTGCAAACAAGAACAAGATGCACTTGGGCTAATTATTTTTACCTAATGAAAAGTGTCTGCTTGAACTAGGCTGATTTCCCTGAGGGGTTCTGGTCTTTCAAGGAAATGAAGGAAAATCTTGACATTTTTTTTTATTTCCAGAGGCTGGAGCCATATTTATTTTGTGGTTGATACAAAAGGATTCTTTGTGACCTCTTGCTTGAGGACACACTTCTAGTTCCAGCCTTGTTATTAGCCATACCCTTTGGAGAATGTGTAACACATGACTGGGAAGGGAGTAGAAATACTAATTCAATACGTTGAGCTCATAAAACATGACCAAGTCAGAAATAGGAAGGAACATGAAGTGTCAGGCTCCTGACAGGGTCAGGGCGAGCAACTAGCGAGCCAGAGGGAATCGCAGTTTTTCAGGCTGGACAGGCCACCCACCTCATGTCTCTTAGTATCTTCTGAGTATCAAGGCTGCATCCTAACAAAAACAGTGGCTTTGATGAGTATGGGTAAACAAATTTGGTTAAAAAAATCCAGTGGCCTCAACTTCCAGTTCAAAATGGCATTTTTGCAGCAGTTCCTCTATGGTTCTTTCAAATTTTGCAGTAAAAAATGCAATAGGGAAATGTAAAGAAATATACAACACCAGTGAAACTTAAAGTAACAGGCAGACTAATGCCAGAATCTTGGTGGAAGTTTTACAAATTACAAGGCAAGTGCCGCTAATTCATGTTTAAAACAAAGCAGAAACAAGGAACAGTTCACTTAATTATACAGACACATCCTGATAATAGGAAAGCAGACTCTTTGTCCTGTGTTGCCCTCTGTCCCCAGTCTCTGTAACCCATAGGTGTGGATTTTGAGGTAGCCTGAGCACTTTTGCCCTCTTGTAATTTCCACCCTTTATTTTTCCACCATACTAAACCTTCATAGTCTGCAATTCCTAGAATATAAACAGAAATAGGAGGTGGGGCTGGGCTGGCTCAGATGATTCTGAGATGTACGGCCCATTTGTCAAGAATCTGTGACACTCTGGCTTATCTGTGTTCTTGATGTAGCCCATTGGGTCTAGAGCCAGGAACCTAGGGAGTATGGCTTGAAGAAGACACCACTTTAGTCAAGAAATGACTGCTCTAATGATACCAGATCACTCTTTTATTGAAATTTTTAAATGTATTAACGTACGGGATGTGACTTGTGTATTTTCTTTTGTGCATGTATTATATTTTTCAGGTTTTAGTAGCAGAAATTATCCTATCTTAATATAATGAAGTAAGTAGCTTTTAATCAGTATATATTCAGAACATTTTATATATGGTATGGGAATTTCCTGTTCCTTAAAGGATTGAACGGATTTTAAAAATTATGATTATTTGGCTCAGAGCATTTTTTGGGTATGATTATCAAACTAAACATTTTTTCTATCATTACTACTCAATGCAATTCAAATTCTACTATTTATTGGCCAGTTATTATCATCTATATTTTAAACATCCCGGCTCATCAGGATTTTAAAGTTTATGAGTATAGAATTGATACACAGTATTTCCTGTCTTGCTGAATTGTTTGGGAATGGTTCTTAGATTAACATGGCTCTCAGCAGTGGACACACACCTCTAATAAATATCCGCTTCGTCTAAGTTGTTGTATAGAATCCTCTGGATCAAGACCTTATCCTTAAAAATATATGATGTCTTGAAATCCGTTGGGCATAAATCCAGAAGCAGGTTACTGTCACTTTCAGTTCAGCAGGAGCCACAAAATTCTTTTCTTTTTATTGAAAGCCAATTTCTATGGTTTCCCATTTCCTCTTCATTCCTGGGTATTGGTTTTTCTGACACCGCCTTGTCTGGACATTAACGTGTGAAGTGACCTCTCATTTTACAATTCAAAGGCCCTGCGAAAGTCCAACGTAAGTTCTGAGGGAACCGGTGGAAAGATGGTAGAGGCCATGCCCTCTGATGATGCAAACTCTCACCTGGTTATCTGCTTGCCTCCTCTTCCTGCTGTACACCAGCGTCCTCTGCTTTGTGGGGGCTGAGAACACAATGTGGAATGCTGTTGGCCATTGGAGGTGGCAAAAACTGCTGCACCTCTTGTGGAGGAGTTAGAGTCAACCTATAAAGGCTGTGGGTCTGCACAGGGGTTGCAAATGGGAAACAGCTAAGAGTCAGCTGTCCAACCTAGATAGGAAGATAAAGGAATAGGTTGGGCAAAGCAGAACTCTCTCCATTTACAGAAGAACTCCCTCCCTTTATGCAGCACCACTCTTCAGCTCCAGCCACTCCTCAACTCCTTTGTTGCTTCCTCCACATCTCCCAGCTTCTAAATATTTCAGTATCCCTGTCCTCATGTCTCATATCTCTTTTTTCTATATATCCTCACTCACTAGGTGAGCTCACCCAGGCCCAGAGCTTCAAAGACATTTATACATCAATGATTCCCAAATTTCTCTCTCTCCCCATCCTCCCCTCTGAACTCAGCTCTTTTATACACAACTACTTAAGTTGAAATCTTTACTTTGATATCTAATATTTATCTCAAAATTAACATGTGCAAAATTGAACTCTTCATTTTCTTGCCCAAAATGTGTTCTTCTTCCAATCTTCCCTATGTCAGTAGATGACAAGTCTTTTAAGAACTGCTTAGCATAAAAAGCCTTGCAGTTATCCTTCACTCTGCTCTTTTTCTTACTCATATAGCCAATCCACTGGTAAATCCAGTTGGCTCTTCCTTCAAATATATCCAGGATAAGATCACTTCTTATCACCTCCATGTGATGGCCCAAACCATCATTATCTCTCTCCTAGATTATTGCAGGAATCTTCCAGCTTGTATCCCTGCTTCTACCTTTACCTCTCTCCCAGTAGATTTTTTTTTTTTTTGAAACAGAGTCTCACTCCATCACCAGGTGCCAGGCTGGAGTGCAGTGGCGCGACCTCGGCTCACTGCAGCCTCCACATCCCGGGTTCAAGCAATTCTCCTGCCTCAGCCTCCCGAGTAGCTGGGACTACAGGCGAGCGCCACCACGCCCAGCTAATGTTTTTGTACTTTTAGTAGAGACAGGATTTCACCATGTTGGCCAGGATGGTCTCGATCTCTTGACTTCGTGATCCGCCCGCCTCGGCCTCCCAAATCTCCCAGTAGATTTATCACATAGCAGCTGGAGGGATTAATTTAGAAAAACTCTGACCAAGTAATTCGTCTGCCCTAAGCCTGCCAGTGTAACCACCCAACAGATTCACCTTGCCCGCTGCCTAGACAGCCGATTTATCAAGACAGGAGAATTTCAAAAGAGAAAGAATAATTCACACAGAGCTGGCTGTGGGGAGACCGAAGTTTTGTTATTACTCAAAGCAGTCTCCCCAACAATTTAGGAATCAGAGTTTTTATGGATAACTTGATGTGTAGGGGGCCAGTGAGTTGGGAGTTCTGATTGTCGGGACAGAGATGAAATCAAAGGGAATTGAAGCTGTCATCTTGCCCTGAATCAGTTTCTGGGTGGGGGCCACAGGACCAGATGAGCCAATTAATTGATCTGGGTAGTGCCAGCCAATCCACTGAGTGCAGGGTCTGCAAAATATCTCAAGGACTGATCTTAGGTTTTACAATAGTGGTGTTATCCCCGGAAGCAGTTTGGGGAGGTTTAGAATCTTACAGCCTCCAGCTGCATAACTCCTAAACCATAATTTTTAATTTTGTGGCTAATTTGTTAGTCCTACATAGACAGTCTAGTCCCCAGGCAGGAAGGGCATTTGTTTTGGAAAAGGGCTGTTACCATTTTTGCTTCAAAGCTAAATTACAAACTAAGTTCCTCCCAAAGTTAGTTTGGCCTATGCCCAGGAATGAACAAGAACAGCCTGGAGATTAGAAGCAAGATGGAGTCAATTAGGTCAGATTTCTTTCACTGTAAGAATTCTCTTAGTTATAATTTTTGCAAAGGTGGTTTCAACAGTGGCTTCTCATCTCACCTAGAGTACAATCCAAGGTCATTGCTAAGCTCCAGGGTCTAGCCTCTGCTATGCCTGTGAGTTCCTTCCCTCCCTCCACCGAAGCTTCCTGGACACCAAACCAGGCTCCTCTCTGAGGCCTTATGCTTGCTTTTTCACCCATTTGGAAAGTTATTCTACCAGATCCCACATGGCTGACTTTTTTATTCCCTCAGATAATGCCATATTGTTCCCCTTCTCATGGTGGGCTTCCCTAACTCCCCATTGTGGAGTAGCACCTTTTACCTGGAATCTCCTACTTTTCTGAATAGCATTTATTACAACCTAATGTAAGGTGTTTGCTAATTTACATATTATCTCTCTTCTGCTAGAATGGCAGCTTCACAAGAGTGAGGACTTTGTTGTGTTCACTGCTTCATTTTCAGCAACAAACTCATGAGAGTCTTCCAGGAAATGCTTGTTGAACAAAAAGTGGGGATCCACAACCAGCCCTGTGGTCTGGACCCACTCCTGTAATTAGGAGGGCAAGTTCCTGAGCCTGTATTCGTGGGCTGGGACAGTTGGCCCTACATACATTCTCTCTAACTCTTCCTTTATTTTTATTTATTTATTTATTTTTGAGACAGAGTCTTGCTCTGTCACCCAGGCTGGAGTGCAATGGCACGATCTCAGCTCACTGCAACCTCCGCCTCCCGGGTTCAAGCAAGTCTCTTTCCTCAACCTCCCAAGTAGCTGGGATTACAGGCATCCACTACCATGCCCGGCTAATTTTTTGTATTTTTAGTAGAGACAGGGTTGATCAGTCTTTTCTCAAATTCCTGACCTCAGGTGATCCACCCGCCTTAGCCTTCCAAAGTGCTGAGATTACAGGTGCGAGCCACTGCACCCAGCCTCTCTTCCTTTATACATACCCACCCTCACCCACCAGTTCTTGGGGATGTCCTACTGAATGGACACCTGCTCTGCAGTGCCCTCTGCAGCTTGCTCTGATGATCATGAGGGGAAGCCAAAATACTTAAGAGTTGCATGAATCTTGCAAGTCACTCATTCCAGGAATTAAAGGGCATTTTTCTTTATTTCCCTGTAATTGAATTTAATCTAGTTGTCAGGGCTGTGTTTGTGTTTCCCCAATGGTTGAAAACCTTCTCTTGACAATTAAAAGTAGCTCAGATACTTCTAATTAAAGCAATTCAAGTTTTTACCCCCTTTATTGTTGTCCTTCTCTTTGGGGACAAGGTTGGGGTGGGAGGCTCAGTTATCATGCTGCCAATGAGGGACAATTTCTGCTCTGCAAGCCCTCCCTTCTTCTTGTTGGCCTGTGCCCATTTTCCATATGGCCTCTTTTATTGGTGTCCGTCTTCCTGGTTTGACCTCCAGCCACAACTGTCACATACATTGTACCTTCTTTATCCTGAGCAGGGACCTCTTTGGTACACAGCGCTCTCAGAACCTCTGTAGCATCTTTGAGAAGCTCAGGAACTTCAGGTTGGAATTAGAGTTACATCTGGTTTTGATGAGCCCTGTACTTTAACAAAAGTACGAAGTTAGGAACAAACATGAATTTTTACTTAGAATGAGGAAATAAATCATAATTTTTTTTCCTGTCATTACTACTCAGTGTAATTCAAGTTCTACTATTTCTTAGCCAGTTATTATCTTTATATTTTAAATATCCCAGCTCATCAAGATTTTAAAGTTTATGAGTATAGAATTGATACACAATATGTCCCGCCTTGCTGATTTGTTTGGGAATGGTTCTTGGCTTAACACATCAAAAGCTGACATACAAAAACACTAGAATCTAGAAAAATAACTTTATTAATTAACTGTCTTAGGTAGCTTGGTTATTCTTTTGTCTGATATTTTTACATATTTTTCAACGAAATGCAAAAATGAAATATTTCAATGAAATATTTTTATGTGAAAACATTATAGAAATATATATTTTTAAAAGACTAGAAAGACAATGTCTTTGCTTTGGCACAATTGATAAAACGTGTCTTCACACAGAGATATACTCTCTGTTGGTAGTATCAGTACAGGCTTGTGTCTTACCAACAAAGATATTGTTTCTCCTCCTCTAACACTGTATTTCCAGTAGTTCTGAGCACTACGGGACATATTTATATTACCATGTGACCTTTGACTCTTCATCCTCCTCTCATGACTCCAGAGAATTTGGCACAGTTGAAAGTAGTATTATTCCTGGAGGCTCTTTCTACACAGGATTGGTGATACAAGAAGCACCTGCAAGCCACATACATGTATCGCAACACACCCAACTGGAATGTATCCTCAACGCAGTTTTTTTTTTTTAACGCAGATCCCAAACACTTTATGGCCACTCCAATGCCACCCCACATGAAGGGAAGATGGATAGAGGGGCAGGTGGAGAAGAAAGAAACCGTTGTCTTCACTGATTGCACCTGAGATTTGCTCCTTTTGAACACACTGTTGGGCCCATCCCCAGGTTTTGTGAGAGGCACTGAACATCAGCCTCATTAACTTTTCAGTGAATTCCCTCTGCTGAGCAGTGCTGATTGTGCAAAACTGCTCCCAAGCACATCTACCCCAACATCCAATGGCATTGCCACTCTACCATTCAGGAGCAATGTGGGGTGAGACTCGCATCTCCTGAGTTATGCTCTGACAAATGGACCACAAAGACACATCATCTGTTCTCATGATGGTTCTCAAATTATGTCTTGGGTTCCTATCATGTGTGCAGCTCCTGAAACTTGAAGCAGGAACACTGAGAACTTTCTTGGGGATCTAGGAGGTATCCAAGTTCTCATTAATTCCCCTCTGGTTTCCCTTCCTGCTGACAGGTTTTGGACTCTTACTTCATTTAAATAAGAAAAACTTTGTGACATCATACTTTTGTTTTCAAACTATTTGATGGGGTAAACTCTATACCATTGGTTCTCCAGGCTTTATCCTTGTTCCTTCTGAGCCAAGCCACTATTTTAGAGTTCAAAATCAAAATCAAAATAATTTATCTCCCCCATGGACTCAGCTCTTGTGAATCATTAGTGAACTGGCCTTAAAGACTGTGCCCTCGAACAAAGATTTGCAAGTCTGTTTAAGAACCCCAAAGCCAAGAAGATAACTCTTAGTTGTCTATGTGTTGGCTTCTTCTGGGTGTCATTTGAAAATAATATTACCCTTGATGCCTGAAAAGGAAGGCAAGATAGAATATGGAGCAGAGAAAAACAAACGATTAATATTTCAACATTTATTTCTGATTTAAGAAATATTGATTTTGGCTTCCAGGCACCAGAAAGATTAGCCCAAATAACTGGTCAAATGGGAGGGCTCCGGTATCAGTCAGGGTTCCCTTGACTGTAAACAGAAAGGGATTTAGGACAGGAAATTAGGCACGTCCAAGTTTCTGGAAGAGTTAGAGAAGCAGCCTCTAGGCTTGTCTCCAGAAATGAATTTTGGAACAAAACTGATTAAAATAATAGTGACTTTTGCTATAATTAGAGTGTTGGTGGATGAGGAAACCACTGTACCCCTGTTGGCTCCAGGATCACACATCACTCCATGTGTAACTGGGGGTCAAGAAGCCGCCACCAGAGGAGCTGGTTCCAGAGCCACCACATGCTGGCTAGAGCCACATCCACAACATAGATGCACCACATTTTGCCACTTCCCTCCTTGCAGAACTTGGTTCTAAGTTCAGGTCTCACATGGTGCCTCTGGTTATCTTGGTGCAAAGAAGTATGGGATATATAGTTTTCAGCTTTCCAGCCTCTGTAATAGAGAAAGGCACACCAAGAGGAGGTTGTAACAGATGTTCATTCTTTGATTTGCGTTCCGGAACTGTGAACATTAGCCAACACCTCGGACCTAAGTTGCTACTCAATCCAGCTCCTATTCCAGCAAGATACCCCAGGCCACATGTCAGAGGAACAGCCACCATGGGCTTAGAGTCTGTGCATTTATATTCTGAGCTGCCTACCTTAAACCACCAAATCCCACTGGGTAAGCAAATGTCTTCTGTGGCTTCATGGAATTTTCACAGATGGCCTACACAGCCCTAGGACTGTCCCTTCCCATGAGGGGTCCTGAAAGCAGGTGTCTTCTTCCACTTCCATCCAATTTGTCTCACCTTCTAGGGTGTGACTTATTTACAATCAAACCCCAATGCTCGGAAAAATTTAGTTTTTCACTTTTTCAACAACAAGCTTGTAAAAAACTCTCATTTTGGTGTACCTTTACAAAATGCTGCTATTCTTGAAGGATCCTAATATCAATGATCAAAAATGATTTTGTGAAGATCTAACAGGACAGATGTGGTTCACACTGGTGGTTCACACTGTAAGAAATCTTATTTTTCTCAAGAAAAAGTGCATCTTGGCTACAAAATATTGTGTGGGGTCATGACCCATTAATTTCTATAAATGAAATTTCAATTCAGTTTATTGTATTATGCTAAATGATGTCAGACCAATATTAAATAAGTCTGTGGAAATAATCATCCTTCAATCATGGAGAAATTGAAAGCTGCATTTTATTCATGACTGAGCATAAATAACATGTTCAGACTTCATTGTTTAGTACAAACTGATGTATAAATTAACTCTTACCCTAATTTTAGTTCTATTCAGGCATGCCATTTTAATTCCTCTTAATTTACTCATTCATACAGTTAGTACTGAGTGGTATAAAAGACACTAGTCTTCATCTCTTAATAATTTTAGCAAAGGTCCCTTTGAATCTAAATGTATAGATAGTATTTTCCTTCCTTTCAATGCAACACTAAATTAAATGCAGTGTGTGGCTCAGACATGTGTTGGAAGAAATAGGCAAAGGTTATACTGATGCATGTGGTTACCTGGTCTTTTCTAGGGCATGATCCTGTTTCTATCACCCTCCACCACCTGGTCCCAGCAATCAGTGAGAGGGCTGTGTTCCTCTGAGCAGTTTCACATACTCCTCCTGCCTTTCACACTGGCCACACAGGGAACCCTTGTGGCTATGCCCAGATACTGCAGGCTGCTGCCTCCTGCACACTTGCTATTGGCCAGATGGCTCTGCCCCCTGGTCCCTGATGCCTGACCGTGTCCTTGGGTGCAGTGCACCTGAGAAACTGTAGCAGTACCGCTTGGAACGAGGGCATCCCAGTTAGCTATGGATCTGGACTCTTGCTCATTTCACCACCTTTGGCCAGAGCACGGCCAAATGTTCAGTTGTCTACTGTGTTTCTCTCCCTTGGCTGGAAAAAGGACATAAGCCTCTGCAGGCCCAGGGACCCCCCACCTTGCCTCACTGAAAATGGGAACCTCTCTGGGGAATATGCAAAACTCTGAGAGGTCACTATTCTAATTCAACCAAATTTCATGAATTGTGCTTTCCAGTTTCATTTGGAGAAACAGTTGCTTTGATAAAAATACACGTATACTTCCTCAGAGATACTGTAGATTTAGTTCCAGACCCTTGCCGTGATGTAAATAATCACAGTAAAGTGAGTCACATAAATGTTTTTGTTTTCTGGTACATATAAAAGTTATGTTTACACTAAACTCTAGTCTCTTAAATGTGCAATAGCATTATATCTAAGAAAAAATGTATGTGCCATAAATTTTGTATTGCTAAAGATAGAGAAAGAAGGATACTAAAAGAATCTGTCTTCCACCTCAAGAGTGAAAGGTGGCAACTAGATATTTATCCACTTATTTATTTTGGAGACTCTGATCCCCTCTGATTTCACACTGACCCCCTACCACCACCACACACACAACAACAGCAACAATAATACACACACACACACACACACACACAGAGCCTTTGGAATAGCAGAGAATACACAGAAGGACACACACACACACACACACGCTTATGGAACAGAAAATTTTGAGACTTCATGTACCACCAACCCCAGAGCAGAGTTCTTGGTGACAGGGGGGAGCTGCTGCCTCTGCAGCCTGAGGACAGAAAACTTCTAACCTGCTATTTAAAAGCAGTCCATTCCCTGCTTCCAGCAACCTCTGCTGGGGTTTACAGACAGCTCCACCATTACTCATCTCCCTCTTGGGGGCATTAATTTTGTTTGATTTTGTATTAAAGTTTAGTTTCCTTTTTTTGTGAAAAATTGAGTTTAGTTTCCTTTTGTGAAGAAATCTCTCCACCCTTCTTACATCTGTCTTGAGTCTTACATGTCATAGTCCTTCACAGCTTATCTCTTCAGCCCAGCATGTCTTCTAAAAAATGTATTATGGAATCTTCTAGACAGTCAAGGAGGTACCTACCATCTATCTGACTTAAGATGTATAATGCTATGCATGCATTTGAAGACCCATGTGTTCCTCCTGACCGAATTATTCACTCTTCCACAGGAAACCACTATTCTGATTTTATTGACACGTATTTCTTAATTTTTCTTATTCTCCTTCTTCTTTCTTTCAAATAATGTCAGTTAAATTTTAGATGTTTTCCGTGGTTCTCCTTTACCCCTGTGGTATCTGGTCCCTCCATTATATAACGCCAGATAATGGAGGAATGTATATGGTCTTGATTTACAACTGAATACCTGGCTTCTAAGCTTCTCATCTGATCCTGAGACCTGGCCAGCCTTCATGATGGAGGACTTTCAGATGTCTAGCCAGCCCACACCTGTTCACTGCATGTCTACTGCTAGTCATGAGCCTCTGTAGACCCCAGGGCTCCCCACCATGTTTCACTGAAAATGGGAACCTCTCTTGGGAATGTGCAAAGCTCTAGGAGTTTGCTGTTCCAATCCATCTAGAATTTGATAAATCGTGCTTTCCAGTTTCATCTGGAGAAACAGTTGCTTTGATAAAAATACAGGTATACTTCCTCAAAGATACTGTAGATTTAGTTTCAGACCACTGCCATAATGCAAATATCACCATAGAGTGAGTCACATAAATGTTTTTGTTTTCTGGTACATGTAAAAGTTATGTTTACACTAAACTCTAGTCTCTTAAATGTGCAACAGCATTATAGCTAAGAAAAATGTATAATGAAATTTTTTATTGCTAAAAAATGCTAGCAATCATCTAAATCTTCAGTGAGCCATACTCTTTTTGCTAGTGGAGGGTGTTGCTTGATGTTGATGGCTGCTGGCTAATCCGGGTGTTGGTTGCTGAAGGTTGGGGTGGCTGTAGCAATTTTCTAAAATAAGACAACAATGAGGGTCTTCTAAGGTATTGTGCATGAGAATGATGCAGGGAGCTTGTTAAAGTTGAGTCCTGGGCCTTCCCATTATAGAATGTGATTCAGTTCATTGAGAGTTAGGCCCTTGAATCTGTTTTTGTTGTTGTTGTTGTTTGTTGTTGTTGTCTTTTTTTTTTTTTAGACAGAGTTTTGCTCTTGTTGCCTAGGCTGGAGTAAAATGCTACAATCTTGGCTCACCAGAACTTCTGCCTCCTGGGTTCCAGCGATTGTCCTGCCTCAGCTTCCCAAATAGCTGGAATTACAGGCATGCGCTATCACGTCCAGTGAATTTTTATATTTTTAGTAGAGATAGGGTTTCTCCCTGTTGGTCAGGTTGGTCTTGAACTCATCGGGAATTCAAGAAACTCTCAAGTGAAATTCTCAAGTGATCCGCTCACCTTGGCCTTCCAAACTTCTGGGATTATAGGCTTGAGCCACCGTGCCCAGCCTTGAATCTGTATTTTTAAAATACCTCCTGAAATGCTTCATTTGACACAAGTGAGCTTCAGATGACACTTTGAGAAGTACTGTCCTTGGGACCTTTCTAACTTCTCCCGCTATTTGGGCATTTCAGAGCTGCCAGAGCTCAGCAGTTCAGTGCTGGGTGGCTTTCCCCCTTCATTGATATGCCAGAGGCTTATATGTGTTAATTTACAAGAGCAACTTTAATCTGCAAAATGAAAATTAATTTCTGAAACACTAATTAGGAGTTGTAGAATATGCCCTTAGACACCAACAGCCATAGGGACTCTTCCCCATTAGTAAGCCCCAGCTAAGGATGTTCCTCTTCATTGTGTCTAGATAGAGTATTGATTTTAAGGGCCAAATAGGAGCCCAGGGAATTTGATTCTGCAGCAGGAATTACTAAAATTCAAGATACTAATAATGAATCTGTAAGTTTGAGCTTTTTGAATTGCTCTAATGCCATGTGCCACTTTAGAGAGAAATGATCAGTTCAATATTCAAAGCTGGTTGAGGGGAGGGAGAGATGAGGAAGAAGCAAAGAATCAATTCACAGAAGATCTCTCCTATTTAGTATGCCCAGTACTTGGGTGGGGGCAGTGGGTGAAGTAACCTGCACACCTGGAGAGAAAAGGAAAGAACCAGAATGCAAAGTAGCTGACGCTGAATGGCAAGTCTTGTGGATATTCTCTAATACCCCTACTCCACCCCAGGCATCTTCTATGTCACATGGTGAACCCTTAATTAGTGTAACTGAGACACACGTCTTACTTTTGCAGAGAGCATGCATCACAGTTACTCACAGACATGAGTTGAGAAAGACTGCACAGTGCTTACATGTTTTTAAATTGGTTTTCCACATTGAAAAGTTGACATAGTACATAAAAATTCAGGTTGTTGGCTTCCCCTAAAAAATGGGAAGATCTACCAAACTAGATCCTATTTCCAACTTGAGATCTCAGTGGGAGCTGAGGATCACCTTCCCCAAGAGAGGCTTCTTAGGTTATTAGGATCTGTACCACTCCATCAGTCCATTTGAGTTCCCCAGTCACTACTTCCCCTATCAGGCCCCTGAAGCTTGTGGTCTTATACATGATATTTGAAAGCTGACTCCAGTGTCAGCTGACCTCTCCTTCACATCTCAGTGAAGGAAAGGTAATTTCTCACTCTCATGGAGAGGGCTCTTTCTTCCAGCCACTGTCCCTCTGAAAAAAGTTAGGGGGACAGAGGGTGTTGACAGGTAGCCCTTGGCCACCTAGCAGAGGTACCCATTGATCCCTTCTTCTACAGCCACAATGGATGACAGTTATATCTTATCCAATAATAATCTACAGCTAGGGTGACCAACTCATCCTAGTTTGCCCAGGATGTTTCCTGATTTGGGCACTGAAAAATCTCATATCCTGGAAACTCCCCTTTCGCCAGGCCCAAGCAAGAGCAAGATGGGACAGTCAGTCAGCTTGTCTCCACCCGGGCAAAGGGGCTCTGGCATTGGACACTGTGGGCCTCAGGCTCTGGAGCAGACTTTTGGGCTTGGAAATTTCAAAGGGTTGTGAGGAGAAGTTATAGGCAGCCTGCAATAAGAACTCGTCTATGCTGGCAGACAGGGGAGCAATTTAAGATGTAACATGTCTTTCTGTTGGGCTGGGAAAATCAAGTAAATTAAACCCCTTCTCACCCTGCTCTGTATATCTAATACAGTTGGATAAGGATTTAATGATTGGGAGTGGCTGACCATCTAACCTGGCCTAGGACTGTCGGCTCCTGCCTCCTATCTGATCAGGCACTCATGAGGGCTGTCATCTGTCTACTTGGCCTCCTGGGTCCAAAGGAGGTGTCTTTTCCTATAATCATAAGGGTGATAAATAGAGATTTTTAATTAGTTTAAATTATCTAGTGTCAAGATTCCCTTCATAAAACTTATGTCCATATTTTGACTCCAACATTTGCCTTTCAAACATTTCCAGGGGCTATTTATGAAAGTGAGGATTGGCCTGTACCAGCTTCTATAATACAGAGACATAGTTAGTCATATTATAAATCCATGACTTTACCCACTTATGAGTTTCATTTTGTTCCTTTTCTTACATTTGTTGTCAATCTTAAAATTAATCTGTGCTATTTATGTAAAATACTTTTAAAATCCAGACAAGTATAAAGAGTAAAACAATGTATTATTTCCCACACAAACTCATCTTTATTGACTTCATAAACATAATTTTTATCTTCTTTTTTCACTTAATGTAATTTTACAAGCAAGAATAATATGAAGAAATATTTAACAACTGAGAGGACAGAAGCACAGACCCAATTGGGATGAGATCCATGACAGGCTGGTGTGGGGTAGAGGGGATCCTGGAGTCCCAGGCTCTGACAGGCCTGCACCCTTCAGATTGTAGGGTTGTAGGTAGGTTTGAGAGGCAGGGGAGGTTCCAGAAAGCCAGAAGAGCAGAGGTGCACTCAGATCCACAGGCTATTAACCATGACCAAGCCCTTTAAAAATCTTTGTCAGCATGAAATATACATGGATATAGATACGTTATAAGTATAGATATGTATATGTGTGTAATACATGCACATGGTTTTAATTAAAAATCAAATGCTGCTAAATAGCTATTAGAAGCTATTAGTCTCAATTTTTTCTTGAAATATGTCCTCCATATTACACACACACACACACACACACACATACACATATATATTCACATATATTACCTGCAATAACAGGAAGTTGATAAATACCTAAATATATACACACATGAACACATATATACGTATACATGCACACGGTGAGAGTTCAGGAAGTAAAGGTCTCTAACAGGAGGGAGCCAAGCCAAGATACCTTCGGTCAGCTGTGCAGCAGGTAAAAGGGATGCGGTCTTAATAACATTGGGTGGACAGAGGAACTCTGGATGGCGATCTCCTTCCATTTA
>CAUYLG010077777.1:0-55540 GCA_963573385.1 Cacajao melanocephalus
TGCTGGTGAGGCTGTGGAGAAATAGGAACACTTTTACACTGTTGGTGGTAGTGAAAATTAGTTCAATCATTGTGGAAGACAGTGTGGTGATTCCTCAAGGATCTAGAACCAGAAATACCATTTGACCCAGCAATCCCATTATGGGGTATAAACCCAAAGTGTTATAAATCATTCTACTATAAAGACATATGCACACGAATCTTTACTGCATCACTGTTCACAATAGCAAAGACTTGGAACCAACCCAAATGCCCATCAATGATAGACTGGATAAAGAAAATGTGTCACATGTACACCATGGAATACTATGAGGCTGGAAAAAAGGATGAGTTCATGTCCTTTGCAGAGACATGGATGAAGCTGGAAACTATCATTCTCAGCAAACTAACACAGGAATGAAAAACCAAACACTACATGTTCTCACTCATAAGTGGGAGTTGAACAACGAGAGCGCATGGACACAGGGAGGGGACCATCACATACTGGGGCCTGTCAGGGGGTGGGGATCTAGAGGAGGAATAGCATTAGGAGAAATGCATAATGTAGATGATGGGTTGATGGGTGGAGCAAACCACTATGGCATGTGAAAGCCTATGTAACAAACCTGCACATTCTGCACGTGTATCCCAGAACTTAAAGTATATTCTTCAAAAAAAAAAAAAAAGACTACTTCACAGTATTGGTGTTGGGGTAAAGGAAATTTGGTACACTATTTGTAATATAGCAATATCTCAACAAACAGTAGCTAGATCTTATGTATGTACTTCATATGGTTCAAGGCGTCTCTTGAAATTCATTTTGCTAGGAGCTTCTGAGACGAGCAAAGTCTAGGATGGGCATAATGAAAATAATAAGAGGGAAAATCGAAACAGAAAGGAAGGAAAGTAGTTCCAGTTAAGCTTTTTCATTTAAAAAAATATTGAAGACGGATGGACGATTCTGTATCAATCACATGCAAATATTCTTCAATAATGTAGACCAAGCTTGTTCCAGTTTGGAAGTATAAGAGACTGGAATTTATAACTATTTGTTCTGATCTAGGGTTTGAATTAAATGTATGAGAGACAGTAATCTAATTCTGAAATATTCACAAAGGAGAAATCAGTGAAGACAATGATGGAGGAAATATCAGTGTTAGACTAGAGTAGGCTCAGGTATGTTATACATGGGAAATGGAGCAACACAGTGACCTAGTTCATGGTAACGAGAAGATGGACGAAAATGGAAGAATATTTCTCTGTCAATACACACAGGTTGTTGACATAGGCAATTTATAATCACTTTCTGGGAGTTTCAGTGTGAGATAGGACTCTAAGGGTGATTTAGTCCCCTTTGAAAAAAAATGCACACACATACCAATGTTATTTCTTTTCAGTTAGACTAAATTTCTTTTATAAATGTTAATCTCAACAACAAAGTCTGTAAACTTGAGAGAAGAGACGAAATACTATACTTAAAAGAGAAAGACATATAGTGACTTGGGCAGTTATTTAACCCTCGTGGTCTCGGTTTCCCGATTCCCACAGATTGTGTGAGAATTTTAAAAAGATGACAAAGAGCCATGTGTAAATAACACCAACAACAACAATAGTAACAGTCACTTTTGGAATTTCTGAGCTCTATGTACAAGGTACTATTCAGCACTTTCAATACTTTTTTTTTTCACATAATGCTTCTGATGAGGCTATGAGATAGCTATAATATAAATATTCCCATTGTGGTGATGAGGAAACTGAGGTGAAGATAAGGTTAGGTCACATGACAAGCTAATGAGAGAAACAGCTGAGATTCAAAGCAGGACTGTCCGACTCAGAGCTTAATGTTATGCCTCCCACCATGGTAGTCTATGGATATTAGTTATTAGAGCTGTTATGACTGTGCTTCTTGGGTAGCCCCAGAAACCTGGCCAACCTGAAACAGACATGTAAGCAATATATAACAGCTGAAATGAGACACTGCAGAACTAAAATGGGAAAAATCCAAAGTTTAAGTTTAAAAATAGATAGATGCTTCGATCGCTTTAAAAACACTCAGGCCATAGCTCTTGTATCCATGATTGAATAGTTGGACACATGGCCTGAGTAAATTTCACCAGGAGGGGAAGAGGTTGGCTGTGTCTCACTCATAAAAGAAAGCCACAGGGAATAGCTACAATAAAAGAGGAGACAAAAAGCATGTCAACAGAGCACTGAGGGCAGAATGGGACAAAGTGAGAGAGAAAAGAAACATTCTAATTGTTAACAGATACAGGAAAACAGGCAGAGTTAGAGGGTAAAGGCTGCCTGGCGACACTGTCCTCTGGGGAGCAAGAAAAGAGACTGCAATTCAGAGCAACTTGGGGGTACTTCGTTAGATTTTATTAAAAGCACAACTGTATGGGGACTGAATGTGAATTTTTGCTACCACTTTTTCCTTAATGTTTTCTGGAAATGCTTTTCCCTCTAAAAGTTAAAGAGCTTAAAATTTATTTGAGGTTGTGAAGGAGAATTTTAAAATTAAAAGCTCTTGCAGGTAGAGTTCTTCCATAAGATTAGTAGAAATAAATGCTCTCTATTTGTTTTCCATTATGATCCTAGAGAGAAAAGGTAGAGAGAGCTTGGCAGGGAAAGGAGCCAAGAAGATTTTTAAAGACAGGTCTTCCAGGTGCCAGCCAGGGTGCTTGATGGACGCTGAATCTGAGCTCTCCCAACCTTAAGTAAGGCTGTTAACTAGCAATGTCAAACATGGACTTGCTTTCTATGTCAAGAACAAATCACATCTTAGTGCAAGTTGGTACGACTTCTTTGAAGAGCAACTTGGAAATATCCATCATGTTAAGAGTTAGCAATCCCAATTCAAATAATTTTGTCTATAAGACATACACAGATGTGTGTGTGTGAAGATATGTGTTATGGTTTATTTATAATACTGAAAATCTGGACAACCTAAACGGTCATCAATAAAAGACTAGTTAAATAAATGATGCTATGTCACACAAGGAAATATTATGCACCTCTTAGTCATTTTTGACAAAGTAGAAAGATCTTTAAAATATATTCATTAAAAATAACAGTATATTTGAAATGAATTAATTCATTGATATGAGATGGATTACACATAATTTAATATACTTTTGTGTGCATAAAAAGTTCTAGAAAGATTCATTAAAAGTTGTTTTCATACTGGTGGGGGTAGAGCTAGGGCATACTTGAAGTGGGAGAAGTTTCAATTTTCATTTTATATCCTTTAGTACTGTTTGCATTTTTAAATCACGAGCATGAATTTTTAAAACACAATATTTAAAAAGCTGAAAAGATGTTTCTCTGTGAAAAAGTATAGTTGAAATGGAATCTCTTTAACATTAAAATACAAATCCCTAAGCAGAAACTATAGTAAAATGGAATCAATACATTAATACATTTTTTATCCTCTACAACCAACTAGAATTTATCCCAGGGATGTAATAGAAGTTTAATATTAGAAAATCTATTAACAAAATGCATTACATCATCAGACCAAGGAAGAAGAATTATATAATCATCTTATTGGATGCCAAAGGACATTGGGTATGAAGAAAAAACTGATTTTAAAAAACTGTTTATAAATAACAGATTTTTATAATGGGTAAACAATAAGTATCTCAAAACAGCAGCCAACATCATCATTGAAATTATGAAGACGTTCCAATTATATGGGACATTTTCTAATTTTGAACTTTTTATGAAGTTTATATATGAGATTTAATAAAGAAAAAAATAATAGTTTCAGAATCTCTCTGAAAATTTTCTCTGAGAAGAGTGAGAAGGA
Source organism: Cacajao melanocephalus (assembly GCA_963573385.1). Lineage (NCBI taxonomy): Eukaryota > Metazoa > Chordata > Mammalia > Primates > Pitheciidae > Cacajao > Cacajao melanocephalus. Next base: position 3,787 of record CAUYLG010077777.1, read on the forward strand.
TAAATATGGGAGCTTGAGAAATAATCCTCAGTACAGAAAAAGATCCAGACTTATCCCCAAATCAATAGGCTAAGGCATTGTTTTAGAATTCAGTCTATTCCATGGCCTTGTTTGAGAAACTTAAACTCTTCATTTAGGACTCTAAACTATCTTTAGAAAGTCCATCAATATGACCCAATAAGAAACTACTGAGCATTTACTCTGTGATTAAGGGCTGTGTTGGCTTGAGGCTTTCAAAATAGAAAAAAGGTAAGAAAGGGGAAGGGGACACTAAAAGCTTCTAGGAAGATGTCAAGATTTGAGGTGAGGTAGCAGATTAAAACCAACTCCAGTGTTGCTGGACTGCCCAGGGAAGATGACTTTCAGCGTGGTAGAGAATGGCTGCTAGGAGGATAGGAGGCACTTTGAAGCCATCTTTAATTGTTGGTAAGAGGTGAAGGTGGCAGTAAGGAGCCAGGAACAATGGAGCAGCTTCTCTGGAAGAATGCTATGAGGCAAGAAACAGCGCCAAGGAAAACCGGCGTTCCATTTAGACAAGAAGAGTGAAGAAAATGTTTAGTGACAAATGTGAATATATAGATGCATTTGTTCACAATGAGACAAAAGTGACAGAGACTGAGAAGAGATAAAGGGTCAGGTTTTAGGGTTCAAGTGGATGAGAGGGATGGCTTTTGATTCATTCATCAAGAATCCCTAAAACAAGAAGTCTCACTGGAAGTAACCAATTTTAAATATCCCAACTTTGACACATTGACGCCAGAACTGTCCAACGGCACTAACAATTGTTAAGCAGCAATCCACGGCTTGGATTGAGGGCTGTGACTCCCCTACTCTGGCACTTCCCACATCTTAACGCACCATTGCAGAAATCTACCAATGGATATTAAGCACTTTCTACGTACAAGGCACTACCTGGAAGATAATGGGAAGAATCAAGGGCTCAGCCCTCTGCTTTTAAAAAATAGCACCACCAAGATTTGTGTCAATGACTCTTAAACATTAACATCACCAGAATTACCGGAAGACTTGTTAAAAGTCAGGTTGCTGTGTCTCACCCCAAAGTGTCTGCTTCACTAGGTCTGGGGTGAATCCTGATAACTTGAATTTCTAACAGGCCCCAGGTGATGTTCATGCTCACGTTGAGTTCAAGGACCACATCTTGATAACTCCTGGTCCAAGGGAGACAGCTGTAAATACCTTGGGAATTCAGAGCATAGAGATACTCATTTATGGAAATTAAAATTAGACCATGAATAAGATTTTGGTAAGTTCCTAAAGTAATGACTTTAAGGTCCACAGTTTCTCTAAAAAAAAAAAAAAAAAAAAAAAAACATATGGTTAATGTATATTTTGCAAAACAAAAAAACAATTCTTACGTAAACTGAAATAACTGGGCATTACATACTGACTGCCTTTATTTAGGCTTAGCCAAGCATTAGAATCAAGATTCTAATTATCTTTACAAGATCGGATCCTGTAGTACAAGATTCACAGGACAAAAGTCCATGGTCACTGCATGTGTGGGACAGTCTGGACTACAGGAAACATTTTTCCTCCTCAAGCCTTCCTGGGAAAAAATAGTAACCATAACAGATAAAGTTCTACAGCAGATTGACGTTTACAAGTACTTTTATATATGTTTAACTCAGAGACCAATTGAGAAACATGTAAGTGCTTGTAAGCTGCAAAGTGTATTTAAATTTTAGTCATTAAAATAATTTGATTTTTTTCAGATTCCCAAGCATGAGTGTTACTGTCTACCTTTTACCTATAAATAAAGTGAGTGCTATGGTTTGAATGTTTGTCCCTTCCAAAACTTACCCTGACACAACTCCCAGTGCGGCAGTATTGAGGGGTGAGGCATTTAAAAGGTGATTGGGTCTTAAGAGAAGAGCTCTCATGAATGAATGAATCCATTCATGGATTAACGGATCAATGAGTTTTCACAGGAGTGGGACTGGTGACTTTAAAAAAGGAAAAGATAACTGAGCTAGCACACTCAGCCCCTTCACCATGTGAGGCCCTGCACTGTCTTGGGACTCTGCAGAGAGTTCTCACCAGTAAGGGAACCCTCACCAGATGTGGCCCTTGACCTTGGATTTCTCAGCCTCCATAACTCTGTAAAAAATAAATTCCTTTTCTTTATAAATTACCCACTTTCATGTACCTGTTATAAGCAACAGAAAAAGGCTAACACAGTGAGTCTACATAGGAAAAGTTACTTGATTACGGTCATCATGATTTCAAGTAGCAGAGATAAAATAAAATGAAAATAGGATTTTACTTCTAAATTATGTGCCTTATTAGAAGACACACCAGACACATCAAACTTCACACCTGCTTCATCTGTAGCCACCAATGACAGCCATGGGTGACCATGTTTGATACGATGTCATTCTCTACTCTCTATTTTTATTCCACCTAACCCCATACCACCTCGACGGTTCACTGGACCAGAGGTGGGGACCTCATTTTAAGAGTAACCATTGCGTAGATCTAGGATAGACTATGATAATCAAACTTTAATGTGCATCACAACCACTTTAAGGCTTACTAAATCAAATTGCTTGGGCCTCACCCCAGAGTTTCTAATTCATTAGATCTCGGCGGGGCCTAATAATTTGCCTTCCTAATGAGTTCCTGGATGATATTGATGCTGCTGGTCAGGGGACCAAACTGAGAACTCTTAAATTACAGGACAGCTAGGACAATCAGATTTCCTTTCTTCAAAATTCGAACCTGGAAATGCTGAGAGCATGAGGTACTTAAGAATGAAGGAGGAAAATGAAGTGATACACAGAGAGAGGATTAATAAGAGCTATGAGGAATGATGGCAGTCTAGATTTATAAAGGAAGAGAAACTGTAAATAGGTAAAACAATGTGGCACAGAAATGTTTTTCAGAACAGAGAGAAAGAATGGGGCAGCTGATGGCAGAATAGACCGAAGCAACCATGCAAAGTCACTGCTGATGAGAGCACTTCATTGCCTGGGCATAAAGACCCTGGAAACCTCCTAACAAGGCCTCTGGCATTTCCAAGGAACCAGAACACTCTGATTCCTCTACTTTCTTAGTCTTGGTTATTTGACTTCTTCTGAATGCCCTTGCAATACTCCTTGCCCGATTAGATGTGATAACTGTGATAGTTAAATTTGTGTCAATTTGACTGTGTCCTGGGGTGCCCAGATTAAGCCTCATTCCTAGGTGTGTCTGGGAGGATGTTTTTGAATGAGCTTAGCCATTGAACTGATGGACGTAGTAAATTAGATGGTCCTCCCGAATGTGGGTGGGCATCTTCCAACCTGTTAAGGGCCTGAAGAGGAAAAAAAGGCGGAGGAAGGAGTAGGAGTACTTTACCCCATCCCTTCCTGCCTGATTGCTTGAGCTGGGATATCAATCTCTTGTTCTCAGCACTTCTTGTTCTTAGGTTTTAGTTCTCAGGCTTTAGATCTGCACTACTGGCTTTCCTGGGTCTCTGGCTTGCAGCCAGTAGATTAGAGAATTTAGCTTCCATAACTGCTTGAACCAATTCTTTATAATAAATCATATATATATATATATCCTATTAGTTCTATTTCTCTGGCAAATCCTGACTAATAAGAAATCTGTCTCTTTCAAAGAAAGGGCTCCACATAATCAGGAGAGAAGCCCAGAATATTTTTTAATAATCTACCCTATTTTTGAAATCCTAGTAGTGCATTCCATACACTGGGAAACTAGCATTGTTCATCAAAGTAAGGTGGCAGCAGAGTCACCCCAGATCATCAAGTTCCTTAGGACAAGGCCATTCCCTATCCTCTGATGCTAACCCGTTGACTCCATCTGTAACCATATCTCTCAAGTTTGTTGCCCTGACTGGTACTTGGCACATGGTGATTCCCCAATCATATGTGTTCTCCATGGAAAGCAATCTGTGTCCTAAAGAACTGCCAGCATAACCTCTCAACCTGGTGGAAAGGAAAAAATAACCAGAGAGTTTAAAATTTGCAAACTATAGTCCATAATACTTTTAACAACTAGTTGCATGATTTGGGGTAATAACTCTTCTAAAAAATGAAGCCCAGTTTTATCTATAAGGTGAAAAGTGTGTCTAAATTACAGATAGATTTACTTTCCAATGCCAATCAATGTGGTGACTTCCTAGACTGCTGTCAAGAGAAGGATAATGAGCCTGTGTCCATCAAGGGTGCAATGATTGGTTAATAATGTCTGTCATGGCATGGAAAGAAGATGAGGGGATCGAGATGCTATCATAGGTCCCTTTTATTTCTTAATTCTATGATTCTATGTTATTATCTCTAATAGAATGTACCACATATATATTTACCTCTAAGATGTTAGATTTATTTCTGTTGTAGGGTCAATGCTCTGCTTCTTTTCCTCCTGTTGGGTCTTGGGGTCCATTTTTTCTCAGGTGAATGTTATAATACTCCAGCTCACAGCATTAAAGTGCAAAGCAAATGCATAATAATATAGCATCTGCTAAACACTTCATAAAAATTAGAATTAATAACCCATGCCACATCTTTGTTTATCTAAAAACAACCTGCATGGGGCAGATGAATTCAAGACCCCAGTGGGAGGAAGCAGCAACCCTGTGACCACTGTCACCGAATCCAGGTGAGGTGGCTGCAAGAATAGAGTTTTGATGAAACCCGTCTTGGTTTTCCCTATTTCTTCTTCTTTTTTTTTCTAGAGCCTCTTAAGAATGGTGTCAAATTATTTCGATGCACTACAGCCCTGTTTCTGTAGCAACTATATCAGCATAAAATTACACAGCAGAGAAAATCATTAGGTCTAAACATTGTTTCAAAGTGCATTAGAAAGACAGCACTATTTATCTTGTGCTGTCAATGTCAACGGGCTGTCTCCTCCTGGGCAAATCACCTCTCTGAGCCTCAATTTCTTCATTTGTCAAAAAGGGGGGTATAACAGATGAATTCTCAGGTCCTTTCTAGCTATGGTATTTTATGAATTATATCACCTTCACTAGAAACAACTGCTACATGGAATTGGGAAACTGAATGTATTTTAAAAATAGCTACACTGTTATGTGTATAATTAAAAATTCTAATTGTTCTTGATCAATGAGAATCCCATCAACAAAATAAATTTTAATTTGTTATATTTCAGATACCTTCAACCCAGTTACATACCCACCCCTGGTTCTCAAACTTGAGGGGCGGGAAAGGATGGAGTTTCCACCAAGAATAAATTCACCACCATTATTTGGAAACATTTTTGGTTTTCCCAACTGTGGCCAAGAGGGAGAGTTATTCCTGGCATCTAGTTCCTAAAGTCTCAAGGTATGCTTCTAAACATCTTACAGTGTACAAGAAAGCTCCTTGCAACAAAGAATTATGTTCCCCAAAATGTCAATAGTGCTAAGGTTGGGAAATCTTGGATTAACTCCAACTCACTGCAGAAGAGTTCACAAAGATTTTGAGGGTGGGAAATGAGATCTTCAACCTGATATACAAACAAGTTTAAGTTAATTCAATTAACACACATTAAGCTATATGACTTATGTCAACTGTACCAGGACAAATTATGTGCTATACTATAATGTAGTAAAATATTAAGAGTTTCTATATATTATAACATAATAAAAAAATCACACAGCAATTTCTGAGCTAGTGAGTACTACTAGGAGCAAGTCATTTTTTCATGGCCACATGCTTTGCTTGTATGAAGTTTAATCTCCTATAACTTTAACTTTTTTCAAGAAAAGCTGCAAGATCTTCCTTAATTATTAGATGCAATAAATAAAACAATTTTCTATTTCCCAACCTCATTCAGCTAAAGTACAAGAATAGAAAAGCTTGTCAAAGGAATGTGCCTTCTATTTTGGAGGAGAACCAAAAGTACCTTCCTATATCTAGTACTAAGATTGCCAAAATGGAAGCTAGAATGAAAACATATTTTTGCAATTCTGCTAAATTTTATTTTTGCATGTTAACTATCTTTAGAGGATTGGAAAGATTCCCACAGAAGAACTACTATACCTTCTTTTCTCCATGACAAAAGAGAGATAAAGATTAATGTTTTTTGTGATAAACCCTTGAGACTGGAAGACTGCTGCTACAGTAGCATAACCTAGCCAACCCTGAGGGATACACTTGGAAATTGGACCACACTCTAGGATAGGCCAACAAATTAGAGCTCACACTGTCTTCAGAGTATGGCAATATCTAATATTTTAAGTAATCTAATTTAGAATTACAAATATGTAAATCGTAGATGATGCTTTTTATATACACCCTGTGCCTCTTAGCTGTGTAGTAAATGGGGTCTGGGAAACCCCCAAATCAGTGTCCCCAATGGCAAAACTTTAATCTCAGGTGCTAAGCATCCTCCCTCCAAATGGTGGAGACAAGATGATCAGTGAACATATTTTCACAAAGCATCCCAAGTACATCTCTTTATTAAGTGATGAAGGATCTGAGTTTGAGTGGTTTTTTTTTCCCCACTTAAATTCATCCAAAGCACTAACTTTCCTCTATAAGTTTTCCTTTGTTTTATAAAGGAATTAATATCAAGTATCCCTACTTGATAATGACCATCTCTGCTTTATATTTCTGTGATACCATTGCAGGGTTTTCTTGGGCAGTTAGCAAATTTGATTAATGACTTGATCTAATCTCTGCTCCTGTATTCATTTTACTGTTTTAACTACCCTCTTAATGACAGGCTTTTAATAGTCAAAAAGCCCATGATGAAAAGTTTATAAACGAACTGTAAAATTTATTAAGACTTTTCCTTCTGAAACTTTACTTCAGTTAGAACCTGAAATAGCCAACCCCATCCCATCCCAGATACCCAACCCCATCTCATCCCAGTCTACTCCCCTGCCAGAAATAGCGAACCCCATGCTACTCCAGTCCACAAATACCCAATCCCATTTTATCCCAGTCCACTCCCTGCCAACTGCCCAGTTAAGCCAGGTTATTACCAAGTGGTCCATTTTCTTTTATCAGTGGAAACCTGATTTATAAATTCTAAAACCTTTGGTAGGTCACTCCTCAAAGGCATGCTCTTCCATTAATCTTAAAATAGTCTGATTTTTTTAAACACTGTGAATAATTGTATTCTTTACTATGGCAAAATCTCAAAAATTCACTATTAAGTCCTAAACTAGAGAAGTTAGAGTTGAACAGATAATTTTGGCCTAAAAAGCAGACAGTGGCTCCATGCAAGGAGGACCCAAGCCATCCAACCAGAGCAGATGGAAAAGCTGAATAGGCCCAAATATCTGAAACCCCTGTCCATCCTCAGAGTGTGCAGTAAAAAACAACTTGGATGACAGAATATATAGTAACTCCTTGTTTATTGTGACAGAATACAGTGACTTATCTATTTACAAATTCGTTTCTTCTGGACTGGAATGTGTGCCCTCGAGAAAAGGGAATGTGTTTTATCACCTGAAGGCCTTGAACAGTGAAGGTATTTGATTCATTGAATAACTACATGAATGAACACTAGTTTTTCAACCTGATTTATCTGACCAATATATACTGTTTTGCTCTGCCCCTTACATTGATTTTTATGTTAAGAAACTATCGCTAGAAATTTTTAACAACTTTAGAAAATGTTTCCTTTTCTAATCAGAGCCCTATTGCGTTACCTATTTTTGTTAATGGTGTTCTTAGTAGGATACTGAGACATGACCTTAAGACTAAACAACAAGAAATTATAAGAAATTGGGGTTGTACATAAAAAAGGATGAAAAGTGACAAATTATTGAAGTGAGAATCCCAAAGAACATTTCAGGGTCTCCAGACCTTTTCTTCTGTGGAGCCCAAATGAAAACTCCCGAAAGTTTCTTTATTTCACGACCTCTCAATGGCCATTCTGGCCCTATGATAATATAAAAGGGATGGCAGTAGGAAGAAAGTTTAACCATCATTACTCTGCTATAAAACAAGAGTAAAAATGCCAAGCTACACATTGAAAAATAAAAATAATGAAGAGTACAAAATATTGTGCAAACATAAAGGATTCTAACAAGCTGAATAATAATTTCAATGCCATCCAACAGAGCCACTGCATTTGACAGGATTATCTTAAAATAACCAGTGGGGGCCATTTTGTCTAACAGAATAAACAACTATTGCAAATGTCCTGGAAATCCACATGAAGCATCTGGATTCTATAATAAAAAGCTGTTTTCTCTCTTTTTCTGCCCTCTCTCCACATGCCCGTCTATTCCTTTTACCTTGCCTCCTTTTGTTTTGAAGTTGTATTTCTATTAAAATATGATGACAAAAATTATCTCAAGTAAAGAAAATAGCATCCAACTTAATTAAGACACAGAGAAAAATCTCAGAGTTTTCTATCATTTTAAGTAGTGGAAAGCTTTTATGAGCAGGCTTAAGTAATTGAAAGCCAAATTACTTCCAAATATACTAGCTTAAGGCATCTGGGCATGAGCCATTGCAAACGGGCCTTGTGGAAGATTGATTGCATTAATGATCATACTGCATCTTTCATTGCAATGTGACTTAGCCGCTCCTTGCATCAAGACGGAGAGTCTGTGTGCTCATTCCTTTTTAATCTGGACTGGCCTTTGCCCAAAAGAATATGGCAAGAGTAACAATGTGTCATTTCTGAGCTTTAAGGGCTTTCCATGTTTGCACTCTCAATCTCAAAATCTTCACCACTGTCACACAATAAGCCTGGGTTAACTCACTAGAAGATGTGAGAGACTATGTGGAGATCCACATTGTCCTAGATAAGAATAATATCAATGACTAGTAAATGTTCAGCCAACTCCTCAAATATATGAGAGAGTCCAGGCAATATGAGTCGAGCCTCCTACCTAACACCCAAGTTACCCCAGGCACCTAAATTATTTCAGCTGTGACCAGAAGAACCATCCAGCTGAACCACGGACTCCTAAGCCATGATAAATGCTTATTGTTTTAAGCCCCAAAGTTTTGGACTGGATTATCATTCAGAATATCTAACTGATATAGGCCTTATCTTCATTTTCTCATCACTTGATTCGTTGATTTGCCTGACATTTATTAATTTCAACGGAGTTGATACATACCAAGACCCTGGACATACACTTTTTACCGATTATGACTGATAACTTGGAGCAACACCTGTGATACCTAAACAGTATTCCTAAACTCAGAGTGATGTTTATACCCTTTATGATTATCACAATCCCTAGTCACAACTCATGGATATCCTACGCTGTTATTAATATTAAAGAGGTAATGCCCAAGAATGAACAAAACTGTGAAGTATAACATGCAAATTGGCAATCTCATTTCATCAGTTATCTGTGATGAAATCTCCTTTCTCCTCATAGTTATAGACATATTTGAAGACTTAATCAGACAATCTCTGTTGGCAGGAAAGAGTGAGAAAAGCTCTATCAAAACCAGAGTTTTACCCAGAGACTACTTTCCTTGCAAGAACAATGGGAAGCCTAGAAAGGATCTGGAGTTGTGGGCAAACATTTGCGTGCATGTCCATATATGCATTTTTTACTGAAAAATTGTCCAGTATCCACTCTGAGCAACCGATAGAATTACTAGACAGAAAATCAGCAAGAATATAGAATGTATGAACAACACAGTCAACCAACAGTATCTACTTGACACAGAACACTTCACCCAACCCAACAACAGCAGAATATGCATTTTTTTCAAGTACATATGGAATATTCACCAAGACAAAACATATGCAAGTCATTAACAAACTCAACAAATTTTAAAGAATTGAAATCATATAGTGTGCTCTCTTACCATAATGTAATCAAATTAGAAATCAATCATGGAAAGACAATTAAAAAATCTCTAAAAACATGAAAATTAAGCAAACACTTAAATAATCCATCAGTCAAAGCAGAAAAAGTCTCAAAAAATTAAAAATACACAGATCTAAATAAAAACAAAATACAACATTACATAAAAACATAAAGTTACATTTTATGGAACACAGCTAAAGTAGTACTGAGAGAGAAACTTATAGCACTAAATACTTACATTGGAAGCAAGGAAAACTCCCAAATCTAAACTCATCTAGTTTCCATTTAGAAAAGTCTAATCTAAGTTTCTACCTCAAAATGTTTTTTAATTGCAAAATTTGGTGACTGTAATAATGGTTTTTAAGTTCCAGGAAGAAGTCAGTTTTTCAAATTTCTTCCCATTTACATAACTCTTACTCTCCATTATTCTCAGTTCCTAGATAAAATTATTGATATTATCCTTAAGCTTTTTTTAATATAAAAATTGTGATAGACAAAAAACTCTGAAGAAACAAGACAACACAAAGAAGAAAATAACTTACAAGATGATAAAAAAAAGCCCATAATAAGTAAAGAAAAAAATGATAAAAACAGAAATGAATGGGATTGAAAACAGGAAAAAAAGAGAGAAAATAAATGAATCAAAAAGCTGGTTCGGCTGATAAAATATTAGTAATACTGATAAAAATTAAAAAGAGATAAGTCATAAATTACCAAATCATGAATGAAGTAAGGGATATCACTACAGATCCTGCAGTATTAAAAAGATAATAAGGGATATTAGAAGAAATAGACCAATAACTTGAAAACTATAAACTACCAAAATTCAGCCAATATTAAATAGACAATGTCAATAGGTCTATAACCATTAAAGAATTTGAATGTATAATTAAAAAGCTCCCAACTGACAAATCTCCAGGGCCAGAGGGTTTTATCTGAGAACTCTACCAAATTTTTAAAGAAGAATTTACAGAAATTTTACAAAATCTCTTCCAAAAGATTGAAGAGGAGGAAATACTTCCCAACTCATTTTATGAGGTCAGTGTTACGCTGAAACTAGAACCAGACAAAGATAAAAGGAGAAGGGAAAATGAAAGAAGCAGAGAGGAGGGAAAAGAGAGGGAAAAGGGAGGGGGAAAAAAGACTAGTATCTCTCATGAACTCATGCAAAAATCTTTAACAGGATATTAGCACGCCAGAGTCCACAATATATGCCCTTATGCCCCATTAAGATTTCAGCATCATCTGCGTGTTAACATAAGAATCCTAGGACACCACCACTTAACCCCAAGTAATAAAGATGTCTTTAAAAATTCCAATGCCTGGGCTCTACTCTCAAGTAATTAAATTAGAATATTTTGAAATATAGTCTAGCATCTGTTCTTTTTTCTCTACAGGTGATGATGATGCATAGTAAAAGTAAAGACTCACAGATTGAAACATATAAAATGGGAAAATCTTTTCCAATTACGGGAGTCTCCCAGAAGAAAGAATCTATGTTTCAGTTCCGATATATTTGGTTCTACAACACTCACTATACTAAAAACAGAATCACTTTAACGAAATTGTAGTATCAACATCATCAAGTAATCTGGGCGATTTGTGTTCAGTGGACATCCATTACATTTTTTTCTCTTGAGTAACTTTGCCTTTGGGGAACATGCCCTTGGCTGGCCTGCCAGACACATGATCATGATTCCTCAGACAATAGAGTAAGCACATGACCCAGCATGGCCAGTGGATATAGCCAGCCCCAAGATACAGAAAGTGATCTGGGGTAGAAAACATGACCCAGATAATATTATTAATGTGTCCTTTTGGAGAGATTTACATAAATACTGGGAAAAAGAAGTTCCTTCTCCTTTTCAGATAATTATAAACAAAGTGCTTAGAAACCTGGAGTAAGCAGAAACGTATCTGGTGCCACATGAAAAGAATTATTGTGAAAATGAAGTTGTCACAGAAACAGTCACATGATAAAGACAGTCAGAGCCTTATTGACTGTGTTGGCATCCCTAGATGCAACCCCTTGGACCTCCCAGTTATCTAGGCCAGTAAATTCCCTTTTTTCATAAACCAGTTCAACTTAAATTTCTGTTATGTAAAATCAAGCATATTCTAATATATTACACATTGCTGAGATTCATCTGAAGTAATCTCATCCTTTGAAATCTCACTAAAATTTATTTGTTTCATCTACCTTCCATTCTATAGTAATTCATTTAATTTTCCCAAGATTACTGCAATTTGACAGAAATGTACAGTTTCCTTGCATTTAGCTCTAGGTCCTAAGGTTGCATCTGTTGAAACCTGATCATCCCAAGTAGACTTACCTTTATGCTACACTGATTCATCCATAGAATTCAGCCCCTTTTCTTTGACATTGCCAGAAACTACTCACAAGATATGCATGAATGTGTCTGTGCGTATAGCTGAGTTTACTAAAGTGTTAAAGTTATAAAGGGGCTTCATATTACAGAAAAAACAAATAACCATCACTGATTGTTAGACATACCTTTTTTTAAAAAAGCCAATTAGACTCCTTAAGTTGAACAGGAATCTCCCTCTAACCACTGTTTTCAACCTTCCTTTTTTCCCTACTATATTGCTTGGTGCTCTTCCTCTTCATTTAGACTTTTACACCTTTTCTAGCTTTCTTATTTTCCTGCTCAGCCTTAGGCTCTCCTACCCAGAAAGCCAACACCCCACTCTGTTATACTGAATGAATTACCCTCATTCAAGAAGTCTCTGCACAAATCCTCATAGTCACTGTCTCAGTTAAACAAAAAGGCCATCTGCTCAGATATTGCATTCAGCAACAAAGAAGAATTGACAAAGTTTTAAAAATTTCAGTTTCACCTAGCCATCTCCCAATATGTCATAGTAAATTGAAAAAAAAAAAACAAAAAAACAACCATGTAGGGATTTACTTTACCAATGATGAGAATGCTCCTGTCACCATCTATCCTCCCAAATTATAACCAGTTTTTGTTTCAAATAATAATTTCCTCTCTCACATGCATGTTTTAATAGAGAAATCCTGAAGAACACCTCAGTTCTTTATTCTATTGTGTATTACTTCATTCTGTTGTGCAGATAGCATCATATGCATAGCAACTACTTAGTAAAACTGAAGAAATTCTGAGCAAAAATTTCCTTTGCTAGTAGTAGTAGTCCTAGTCTAGAGGTCAGAGAGGGTCAGGAGCAGACAGGCCGCAGAATCACCAAATAGGAACCTTTTCCTATCTAGGGTAGGGTTTCTGAACCTCAGAATTATTGGCATTTGGAACTGGATCACTCTTTGTTACGGAAGGTTGTCGTCTGCATTGCAGGATATTTAGCAGCATCCCTGGGCTCTACCCACTAGATATCAGTAACACTCACACACACACACACTCACCCAAGTTGTAAAAATCAAAAATGTCTCCAGACATGGCCAAATAGCTCATGGGGGACAAAATTGTTGCTGATTCAGCAACCAACTGCTCTAAGGAATCACCATTCGGGAATATACAACATAAAAGAAATGGATATAGACTGCAGCATTATAAAATGTCTACATACAGCCGATTCTATCCTAAAACAATGAATAAAACCTTAAATGCTTTAATTATGTAGTTTTAAATAATAACCAAAAAATCCAATTTAAATGTTAAGGTAAAAACAGAATGCTTATTCACTATACTAATGTGTTTTAAAAATAGTCTGGCACACACTTTTGGTAATGATACATACTTCAGAAACATGCTGGGGGAATTAGAAAGTGCTTTAAAGATAAGACCATATTAAAATTATTAGTGAAGACTTTACAACCCATATTGTTTTGAAATGGATTTTGCTAAAAGGTGTTCTGTATTTCTAAATGAAAAACCTCTATTCATCCCTCCCTAATTACTTGTTTGTGGATTTTATAGTTGGATGAGAGGCTATTGTGCTATGTTTATTGGTCCCTGACACTTAATACTCATAAAATTTTTGTTTGCAAAAGATGACCTGTTATATTACACTGTCATAACTAGTCCAGATTCTTCCCTAACCATACTGGATTGTTAATATGAGAACATAAGAAAAAGGGAGAAAAAATTAAGAGATTGGTTGTGACCTAAGCCAGGGAGACTAAAATGGTAGGTGGTCAGAGGACCAAATTCCAAAATGCCCTAAGAAACCTGAATAAAAAATTCACCCAGCTCAAAATACTTGAGATTAGGAAGACTGGCAGTGCTATGGTTCTGAGAAGTTTGTGTAACCTCAAAAATGTCTCCAAGGTATGACTGAAAATATAAAGGGTCAGACCCAAAGTGTAGAAATTATAGTTAAGTTTAGGGTTCACAGGCATCTCTTGAAGCTCAATGAAAACAGAGGCCAGAAAAGTAAGACTAATTCCACACCTATCCTGCTGGTGAGAATAAAGCTTCCCATACATCCCAGGTGGTCACATCTGGTTCAGAAAATAGAAAAAGCAAAAGTTACTGGAGGCTCAGAGACTTCATTTGAGTGTGCTGGAGATGGGACCTCTCTATAGTAATTAAATGTTTTTGGGCTCTATGGATCAACAGGGTCATTTTTTGTACTTTTAAACATGGTTCTGTAGAAAGTGACTTATCCAAGAAGATCCTGACGCTTATCAAGACAATGAAACCAAAAAATATGAGTGCATATTACTAAGCACATATTTAAACACGTTTCATTAGAGACAAGTTTCTATCACTGACACAAAGATAAATGGAGAAATGACATTATAAGGGCTAAGGAGAAAGAGAAGGAGAAAGTATTTCCCAGAGAACACTGCAGAATAAATAATTCACACCAAACATTTCTAATCAAAAGACAGACATACTTAGCAAGAGTTGAGGCACTCTGACATTAGCAACATTGGGAATCCGGTACCACCTTTGGAGTCAAATAAGTAACAGGATAACATGAATATTTCAGGGGATCCATGAGAGCTGTGTTTCTATATCTCTGTATGATCTCAGAGTCTACCAAAGACTCATGGCTCTCTGGTGAAATCTGAAATCACACAGAGGTGCAGCTACCATCAGAGATGGAAATGTCAAGCAGGGAGGGAACATGGAATAAACAGTCTGGCTTCTCTCTCCTTCTGCTTTCTGATATCTTTCTGGTGTCTTCCTTTGCCCATACCCTACTAGAAGCCACCTGGCAAGGGAACCCAAGTATTGCAGGCCACAGGAGTCAGCCTTCAGTGTTCCAAATCAGGGGCATAAGGGCAGAGAGTGGGTCTAGGTAGGGACTTAAATGGAGAACAACCAGCATAAAAATAAACATTTATTGGACATTCATGTAAAAAGCAGACACTAGACTACACATTTTACCTAATTAAAGTCATATGTAGATACAATTGGTGAGTGATTTGGGGAAATCTTTCCCCAAATATTTTCCCTGTCAGACTTAAATTTCCACTCTTCAGTAACAGTTGGGTTTATACTGGTGCTCTACAGTCTTTCTGAAGAATAGCTCTTTATATAGATAGGAAACATAGTTTGGCAAATGTTTTCCAAATATCACCACTGAAGTGGGAGCAGGCACATCATATGGCGAAGGCAGGAGCAAGCAAGAGAGAGAGTGGGGTCAGAGGTGGGCACACACTTTTAAATGACCTTATCTTATGTGAACTCAGAACAAGAGCTCACTTAACACCAAGGGGATGGCCCAAGCCATTCATGATGCAGCCACTCCCATGATACAAATACCTCTCACCAGGGCCCACCTCCAGCATTGGGGATTACATTTCATTATGAGATTTCGGTGGGGACAATTATCCAAACTATATTATTCCATCCCTAGTCCCCTCAAATCTCAAGTCTTTCTTAAATTGCAAAATATAATCATGCCTTCCTAACAGTTCTCCACATCTTAATTCATTTGTGTCAACTCAAAAGTCAAAAGTCTGAAATCCAAAGTCTCAGCTGAGACAGGGAAAATTTCTTCCACCTATAAGCCTGTGAAATAAAGAACAAGTTAGTTTCTTCCAAGATAAAATCTGGGTATAGGCATTAGATAAACATTCCCATTTTAAAAAGGAGAAATTGGTCAAAAGAAAGGGACTATAGGCCCCATGCAAATTTGAAACCCAACAAGTCTGTCATTAAATCTTAAAGCTCTAAAATAATCTCCTTTAACTCCACATACAGGACACAGTGGTGCAAGAGGTGGGCTCCCAATACCTTGGGTAGCTCTCCTCCTGTGGCTTTGCAAGATGCAGCCCCTACAGCTGCTCTCATAAGACCTGGCACAGACATGGGGACACAGGTAGAGAGGCTCTAACACTCTGGGATCTTGGGACAGTGGCCCCCTTCTCACAGCTCCACCAGGCAGTACCCCACTGGGGACTTCGAGTGGGGAGTCCACCCCTGCAGCAGGCTTCTTTCTGGACACACAGTTGTTTCCATATATCTCTTGAAATCTAGGCAGAGGGTGACAAGCTCTTTTACTCTTGCACTCTATATGCCCATAGGCTTAACATCATATGGAAGCTGGCAAGGCTTAAAGCTTGTACTCTCCAGTGTGGCAGCACAAACAGTATCTTGGGCCCTTTGAACCAGGTCTGGAGCCAGAGCAGCTGAGATGCAGGGAGCAGTGTCCTGGTGGGCCTTGTCCAGGAAACCATTCTTTCCTCCTAGGCCTTGGGGCCTATGATGGAAGGAGTTGCCAAGAAGTTCTCCAAAATGTCGTCCAGGCCTTTTAACCATTGCCTTGGCTGTTAGCACTTGGCTCGCTTTTAGTTATGCAAATATTTTCAGCAAATGGTTGCTCCTTAGCCTGCATGAATTCCTCTCCTGAAAAAACTTTTTCTTTCTCTGCAACCTGACTAGGCTGAAGATTTTCCAAACTTATATACTCTATTTTCTGTTTAAATATAAGTTCCAACTTTAAGTCATTTATTTGCTTCTATGTCTGAGCATAGGTTGTTAGAAGAAGCCAGGTCAAATCTTTTTTTTTTTTTTTTTTTTTTGAGATGGAGACTCACTCTGCTATCTAGGCTGGAGTGCCGTGGCACGATCTTGACTCACTGCAACCTCTGCCTCCAGGGTTCAAACCATTCTCCTGCCTCAGCCTCCTGAGTAGCTAGGACTACAGGTGCATGCCAACACACCTGGCTAATTTTTGTATTTTTATTAGAAACGGGATTTTGCCATGTTGGCCGGGCTGGTCTTGAACTCCTGATCTCAGGTGATCCACCCACCTTAACCTCCCAAACTGCTGAGATTATAGGCATGAGCTACTACACCCAGCCTACATCTTGAATGCTTTGCTGCTTGGAAGTTTTTTTCCATCAGATACCCTAAACCCTCACTATGAAGTTCAAACTTCCATAGATTCCCTAGGGCATGAACAGAATGCAAGTAATTTCTTTGCTAAGGAATAACATGTGAGACCTTTTCTCCAGCTCCCCATAAGTTCCTCATTTCCATCTGAGACCTTGGAACCTGGACTTCCTTGTCCATATCACTATCAGCATTTTGGTCACAATCATTTAACCAGTCTCTTAAGAAGTTCCAAACTTTCTTTCATCTTCCTGTCTTCTTCTGAGCCCTCCAAACTCTTTCAACCTCTGCCCATTACCCAGTTCCAAAGTCAAGTCCACATTTTTAGGTATCTTTATAGCAATGCTCTACGTCTCAGTACCAATTTTCTGTACTAGGCCACCTGCAAGCTGGAGAAAGAGAGAAGCTGGTAGTGGTTCAGTCCAAGTCTGAAAGCATCAAAACTAGGGAAGCCAACATTGTAGCCTTCAGTCTGTGGCCAAAAGCCCAAGAGTCCCCAAGAAGCTGCTAATGCAATTCCCAGAGTCCAAAGGCTGAAGAATCTGCAGACTGATGTCCAAGGGCAGGAGGAGCAGAATCAATCATCTGGCACAGGAAGAAAGAAGACACCCAGAAGACTCAGCAAGAACTTATCCCACATTCTTCCACCTGCTTTTTTCTAGCCATGCTGGCAGCTGATTGGATGGTGCCCATCCACATTAAAGGTGGGTGTTCCTCTCCCAGGCCACCAACTCAAATGTTAATTTCCTCTGGCAACACCCTCACAAACATACCCAAAATCAGTACTTTACCAGACATCTAATCCCTCAATCCAATCAAGTTGATACCTAATATTAACTACAATATCTTTCAAGTGAAAGAGAATATAGATTTCTTTCTTCACCTGTGGGGCTTAGAAAAGTTTTAAAAATTAATAGCCCACAGGCCAAATCTAGCTGTAGATGTGTGCTTGTCTCTTAAAATGTTGTCGCCTAGAATGTCTTAAAGGTTTTGAATCAGTTGCCAATTTAAAAATCAGGAGATGCCAAATAAAAGTGCCCTGGTTTTCCTGAAAAAGTTATAATATCTGAACTATGTTTCTTCACAGAAATAATTAATGAGAGTGAAAGATGGGGTGCTCTTCAGTTTTGACCACAGTCTCTTCCACCCAACTATTGTCTTCATCATGTTCTGGTCACATGCCAGATGCTATTTACAATACTTGAACTTTTAAATTTTAATACCTGGCTTGTCTAACTCATGTAAATGATCTGCCAAGTCTTTGTAGACATTTGAATTTCCTAAGTTAGAAATAGGATACATGGATAAACTCATCAAGACATAAACTTTCACCTGATAATAAGGATGAGATCCCCAGAGATGGCATTGATTGCCTTGGATGATAACAAGAACAATGGCACTGAGGATTTCTCAGGGAAAATGGATCACCACTTGGAAAAACTCTACAGAGGGAATTTAGGGGTCAACAAGAATTCTTAAAATTCCCTCCCTGAGATTTTACTGGAGTTTACACTGTGATCTTTAAAGTCATAGACTATTTCCCATTTATCTTTGCTTCTAGCATAGGTACCAGCATACATTTGAAGTACAATACACATATACTATGTCAAATAATACTATGATTAGTCAACTAAACTGTGTTTTAAGGCCGTAATGGCTACATTAAATTTTTAATATGAGAAAAATGGTATATTGTTATTGTCATTCATCAACAAATTAATAATCTTATCTGATTACTTAGTCAAATAGAAAGTCCCAGAGGTCACAAGATTGAGAACAAGTAAAGCCTAAAAAGTCACGCAGAAGTAAATTCAAAAAGGATCCAAAAGCTTCCAAATAGTGTTTGGCCTTTAACATTTTGTAAAGGGATTATTCCAGCAAGTTGCACAACAAAGTCAGTCACTTATAGAAAAAAATGGCTAAGCACAAAAGACAGCAAGAAGAGAATTCTACTAATACTGTAAAAATCTAGAGTGTGTGATTATTATCTCTAAGTCTCTAACTAAATACATCGGTTTAAAAATAATTGGCTTAACATTCCCAGTGATCCCTGAATCTGGGGTACACACACTGGTGTTAAATAATGTCCCACTGTTCTCCCTAGTTCTGTTGTTGTTCTTCATGGACTTCTCTTTGAAATGTGTATTTGTGTCTGTGTCAAGAGGAGTTGTGTTCTTTATAATAATGGTACAAAAAAGGACTCAATTTAGAAAATTTATATTGTATACACATTGTATTGTATACTTGCCATTCTTTAAAAAGAAATAAGAAATTGAATGGCTCTATGAAGAACTCAAGACCTCTTTTGTCTATGTTTGACACAAGATGCTGACATGGGGCATAGGTCAAGTTCATTCTTTGGCCTTGTTGTAGAGCATGGAGCTTTGCTGTAGTCATGAAAGCTACAGTGTTTTGAGCAAAGACATTTAAAACTGTAAGGTCCACGTAGCCTGCACCTTTTGGATTTCCTGTCTTTTAGAATGTCTCTCTTTTGAAAGTTTTCCCATGCCACTGGTAAAGTAAAACAGTCCTTGAGCTCTTTATCTTTTAGTTTATTCTTTCCTGTCTTTTTTTGCCATAGAATTCAAAAGATCAAAGGCCAAGATAGTTTGTGGCCAATGGAGAAGAAAGCCAAGGAAGTTGCTTAACTTGCTTTTAATCTAGACCACAAAGGAAAGGGCATTTTTGAGACCTAAATATAAGCCGGCTAGCTCACCCAACTTAGTTTCCAAATATCACTTTGGAGTCAACAATTTAGGAAAACAAACAGTCTGCATGCTTTTTCCCTTCTGCCACTGTAACTTCATACTCATAGGCATTTTCCTGCTTTAAGCTCATTTAATGGTTTCTCATCTTACTGCTATGGTTTGAATAATGGTTTCCCCTTCAAAATTATGCTGAAAACTTAATCCCCAATGCAACGATACTAAGAGGTATGGCCTTTGGGAGGTGATTAAGTCATGAAAGTTCTACCCTCATGAATGGGATTCACACTTTTATAAAAGTGCTTGAAGCTAAAAAGAGTACTCTCTGGCCCATGTGTTTATTCCACCATGTGAGGACACATGGATAGATGTGTCTGGAGGATACAGCAACAAGGCACCATCTTGGAAGTGAGGACGGGGCCCTCACCAGACATGAAACTTGCTGGTGTCTTGATCCTGGACTTAACCTCCAGAACTATGAGAAATAAATTTCTGTTGTTTATAAATTGCCCAGTCTATGGTATTTTATAGCAACACAAAAGGACCAAGACAATGCTTAGAATAAAATCTAAACTCTATCCCATAGTCTGTAAGTCCCAACATGATCTAATTTCTCTGATTTCATCTCCTACAACTTCCATTTATGGGATTTAGATCATCCCACTGGTTAAACTTTATCTCATCCTTAAACATACAAAGTTCATTCCTTTCTCATGGATTTGCATGTGCTGTTCCTCAGTTTAGAACACTTTCCCTGAGACCTTTGCCTGGCTGGCTTTTTCTCATTCTTCAAGTCTCACTTTAAAGCTCACCTTCTCAAAGAAACCTTCCCTAACTACATACATTTCACACCCACAACTCTCTTTAACATCACTGTCTTCTATTCTTATTAGCACAAATAACAATCTATTGGTTTATTTATTTGCACAATAACAATATCTTGCTTTATTTCTTATCTTTGTCCCTCCTCTGGAACATAAGCTCTAAGAGAGTCCAGATTTAGTGTGAGTCCAATGCCTGGCACTCACCATGACAGGGCCCTGAAATATTTGATGAATTATGAACAGCATGCATTTCCTAGGAGTGTCCATCTTGATATTTCCCTACATAGATATATAACAAGATTTGGGAGTCCAGGATCTAATAAACAATGTTCCACACCATCAGAACCACCAGGGATAAGGCACAAGTCAGAATGTGAAAGCTCCACAGAGCAAGGTGGGAGAAAAGAAAGAAAAGCTAGTATCAGTTGGGCTGAATCAAGCAACATTCTACAGAGAAGAAGCAATTCTTACGCATCTTTGAATAGTTTGTTGGCTTTCAATAGATAAAGAAAGAAGAAAATGACACATACACAAAAAAAGAGGAGGCTGGGCATGGTGGCTCCCAACTGTAATTCAGCATTTTGGGAGGTCGAGGTAGGCAGATCACCCGAGGTCAGGAATTCAAGACCAGCCTGACCAACGTGATGAGAAATCCCATCTCTACTAAAAAAAACACAAAAATTAGCGAGGTGTGGTGGTGCACACCTGTAATCCCAGCTATTCAGGAAGCTGAAGCATGAGAATCAGTTGAACCTCGGAGAGGGAGGTTACAGTGAGACAAAAATCACACCACTGCCCTCCAGCCTGGGTGACAGAATAAGACACTGTCTCAAAATGAAACAAACAAAACAAAAATAAAAGAAAGAAAAGAAAGAGGAATAACACAAACAAATGATTAAGTTTAAAGACATGTTGGGAGACTGAGATTATGCCAATGTAGTGAGAGGGTTTATAAGTGAATAGTGGGAGAGCAAAATGAGAAAGAAAGTTGGGGCTATATATTGGAAGTTCTGGAATGGCAGGATAAAGAGGGTTTGAACATATCTCATTACATAACGAGAATCATAAAAGCTTCTATACCAGGGAATATTTTTGTTTCAGTGATATTTAAGATGGGTTGCAGTGCAGAGAGTCTGAAAAGGAGGAAGCCTGTTAAAAAACTGTAACAATGATTTGAATGGCAACATTAGGTGCCTAAGTTATAGTTTTGTCAGAAGATGAAACAAAGATATTAATGTCAGAGAGGCATACTGGAGGCTGAGTCATGTGGATATGTGGGATGATAAAAGAGAAATTTTCGTAAAGCAAATAATGTGACTGATATTCGGGAAAAGGAAAAACAAAACAGATAAACTGGGTTGGGAAGAGGAAGAACTCAGTTCTCTTACAGGCAGGTGATTTGAGTTGCTTGAAGCATATCCAGACAGAGATGTACTATAGTTAGTTAAAAATGAAGATTCAATTTTGAAGGGAAATTGGATTGTCAATCAATTCCTATAGAAATCATGATTTAAGCTGTAGAAGAGTTCACTAAGAGAAAAATAAAGAGGTGAAGAGACAAAGAGAAAAGGCAGTACCTTTAGAAACATCTACCTTCTAGGATCAGACAGAGAAACATGAAAATAAGAGGTTTTTTTTTTTCAGATGTTTCCAAAATAGACTGAACACCTGCTCTGTGTGTTAAAAGTTCAAGTTCCTAACAATAGTATAAATAAATGCATCTATTTATCTTCCAGCATGACTCTTCCTGCAGTATCAAAAATGTCTTATTAATGTCACCCACAACATTCATTTATTATGGCCATTTATCATTCATCTTGAAGTGAGAGCACACCTAGCACTTGCTTAAACACTTAGGAAGACAGACTTCCTTCTGTAACAGGTTCAGGTAAAGGGAGACAAGTTTTATACTTCAAACTTAAAAAATAAAATCAAGATTTAGGATCTGGGTTTAAGGGCATAGAATGCCTTTGATTGTGTGAATTATTTTCCCTTCCCCCAAATAATTTTTTGGAAGCAATTTCATTAGTATTTATTTACATGAAGGGAATTTTCTACATGAATTACGGAATTCTGTTCGGTTTTTATTAAGATTTTTATATCACTCTGCACTTCAGTCTCTGCATGAGATCTATAGCTGCTAAGCAGTCAGTTGCCAGAAGAGAATGGAAACTATGGGGAAAGGGTAGACATGATGAAATATGCAAGATACAAAATAATACCAATTTTTATAGCCCAAGGACTTGTATTTTTAGAAGTTGTTACTTTTTCTTAATCTTCAGCTTGATGAATGGCTTCAAAATTAAAGGCATCAAAAGCCATCTCTGCATAGCCAACAAGCCTCATTTTATGTACCTTAGACCATTGGTTCTCAGAGTGTGGTCTCACTGCCAGCAACATCAGTCTCATCTGGGAACTTGTTAGACATGCAAATTTTCCAGCCCCCACCTTTGACTTGGTAATAATTGTGGGGGTAGGCAAAACAAATGTGCTTTAATACTCCCTCCTGGTGATCATGCTTTGAGAACCATTGCCTTAGACCAATGACAAAAATTCCAAGGAGCATTTCATTACCCATAAGATGAACATCTCTATCCTAAATCTCATCAGTTCATACCATTTAAGGATGATAAAACTGATCTTTCTGGTATATCTCATGGCTTTCTCTACTTGGATGGTGTCTTATGTTTGTCAATAAAAGAACTACAAAATGGTGATCAATAAAACATATAAGACTAATAAATGAGAAAAGAATGTGATTCTAATTTAATGATCCAAGAGGGCATGGTATAGAAAAATAAATGTTCAAAATTAATATTAGATACTTAGAACACATAAAAATTACCACTCATATTAAGAAATGTTAAAGAAAACATTTGATCTTAAAATACAGTCATGCATCTTTTAATAACAGCGATACATTCTGAGAAATGTGTCCTTAGGTGATTTGTCATTGTGCTACCATAGAGCATAATTACACAAATCTAGATGGTATAGCCCACTACACATCTAGGCTACACGGTATAGACTATTGCTCCTAGGCCACAAACATACAGCATGTTATTATATAGGTTTGAACTATATAGTACTAAATATTGTTGGTAATTGTAACGGAAAGGTATTTGTGTATCTAAACAACATAAAGGAAAAGTAAAAATGAGGTGTAAATGATTAAACATAGTACACTTGTGTAGGGCACTTACCATAAATAGAACTTGCAGGACTGGAAGTTGCTCTGGGTGAGTCAGTAAGTGGTGAATGAATGTGGGCGTAGGATATTATTATACACTACTGTGAATTTTATAAACACTGTACATTTAGGCTACACTGAATTTATTTTAAATCATTTTTGTTCTTCAATAATAATTAACTTCAGCTTACTGTAACTATTTGCTTTATAAATGTTTTAATTTTTTTAACTTTTTACTCTTGTGTAATAACACTTAGCTTAAAACGTATTGTACAGCTGAACAAAAGTATTTTCTTTCTTTATATCCTTATTCTTAAAGTCTTTTCTGTTTTCAGATCATTAAATTCTATTTTTCTTTTTCAACTTAAAAAAGACACACATACAGTAGCCTAGTCCTACACAGGTTAGGATTATCAATATCACTGTCTCACTGTCTTCCAGCTCCACATCTTGTCCCACTGGAAGGTCTTCAGGGGCAAAAACAAGCAAGGAACTCTTATCTCCTGTGATAACAATGCCTTCTTCTGGAATACCTGCTGAAGAACCTGCCCCAGGCTCCTCTTGAGGAGTAGGTTGCCTTGCACTAGCATCACCACAATCACGTGAGTAATACATTGTGCTAAAACCTTATGATGGCTACAGCATCACTAGGCAATAGGAACTGTTCAGTCCAGTTATAATTTTATGGGACCACCATCATATATATAAAACATCATTATGTGGGACATGACTGAATACTTCCTTCCAGCACTTCCATTAAAGTGACAAAAAGAAGTAGTATTTTGACTATCACCATATTCCTAGGGATAAAGCTACTACACAATCCTAGTGCTATTCTTTATTACTAGGAGTCAGGGCTTCTCAGGGACTAAAACCTTAGCTAACAATAAAGAACAAACAATATGGGTATGGAACATCTTGTTGCCTTTAAGCAAGAGACTTTCAAAAATGTCTCAGAAGTAATGCTGAAAAGACAATGGAGACAGCTTATCGGGGTGTTCGCAATATAATAATTTGAACAAGAATAATAATAGTTTATTGGAATAACTTATGTCTGTGAAAAGCCTTCACTTCAGTTCATAAAAGCACTTAGCAATAAAAAAAAGTAGACGATATACAAAGAGGTCATTGAAAAACAGAGAAAGGTATATTTATAAAATATTTTAGTGAGGTTAGAAAATTGACATGCATAGATGTTCAGTTTCTTTATTTGATATGTTTCAATATCTATATTTTTCTCAAGAAATAGGAAAAAATCTACAGTGAATGTTAAGTCAAATAACTCTAGAAAAATGGAGCTTTTTCTTGGTAGACCAAATGAGTTATCAGCTCCTATGGTCATTCATAAGAGTCAGGAGAAAAATTCCAGTGGTGTGTTGGAAACTGATATATGATGTAGTGATCAAAATAAGAGTATCTGCTGCCCACATTTATCCCTTCAACTTTGGATAATGAAACCACTAGATGCTTTCATCAAAAAACTGAAAAACTAAAGCATCATGAAGTAGAGGCTTACTGCCTGGAACTAAGATTTGATGGACATGGGAACACTCAGAGGAGGCTCCGTGTTTCTAGTATAAGACAAGGGCTTCCAACAGCCATTGACATAGTGACTGAACTTTAACTCTCAGAAAAAAAAGCCAGAAAACACTGGCCCAGGACTGGCTATATCAACTTTGAAGGGATCCAATAAGATCCCATGTATTGACCAAAAATCATGTGATTGATAACCCAGTATCTGCAACACCAGTGGGACTGAAACTGCATTCTTTTTCTTTCAAGTTTAGCAAGATTACTGA
The DNA here is from genome assembly GCA_963573385.1 of Cacajao melanocephalus. Lineage (NCBI taxonomy): Eukaryota > Metazoa > Chordata > Mammalia > Primates > Pitheciidae > Cacajao > Cacajao melanocephalus. The sequence goes on from CAUYLG010077777.1 coordinate 29,351, forward strand.
AACCTAGGAAAGTATAAATGATGAGAAGTATAACAAACAAGGAAGGTATAAAACAAGTTTGTGAATAACGGAGACATAAACCCATTATATCAATACTACCTAATAATTTAAGAGTAGGAATAAAAATTTTGAATCCCATTGTGATTGTGATTGTGATTGTGTTTGTGCATGCACATGTGGTGCCATCTGCTTTTAAAGTTTGTGAAACTTAATGAAATTGGTCAGTATTTTATTAAAATACTTAGAATTTGTCTAATTAAATTTGTAATCTAATTAAATAACTAAGATGATTCCATTCATCAGATGTGTTTTATTAGTAGCAAGAGCATTTAAATGTTTTTCTAAAAATTAAAAATGAATAAGATTAAAATGCAAGCCTTAAAAAGGTACCTATAATAGTGTTTCACTCTATAAAATGTTCTTGGTCATAAAAAAAATCCTAGAAAAAATGTTATTCTTTGATTTTTTTCCTCATAGGAATCTAGCCCCTCAACATCTAAGCATGCATCCAAGGATGGGATTTTGATTTTCTTTCCCTCCTCCGGTAAGCACAAGGCAGGGTACACACTACTAATGGCTTAAAATTCCATAGGAAATCTATAAAATAAAGTTTCCATCATCTAGTTTAATTATTTCAAGTAAAGAAGGAGTAGATACCGAATATGAAGAAAGCTCTGTAATCAGTCACATACCGAAAACAAAGAGGCATACAATACAGCCCCACCCTCCAAGATCTTTGCAAGAGTGAGACCAAAAGACGTAAGACAGACTGATAAATACTAGTAATTCCTTTTACAGCTCTGATAAAATAAACAGAGACTCCTTTACTGAGAACCCCACAGAGAAAACATGTTTCTTTGTGTATCTCCTTCCAACAAAACAAGTACATTCAGTGTGTGATGTCTATAACAAAGATTCAGTCACATTTTCTCACTTTACAGGATTGACATTTTCAATGTTTATTTCTAAAAGCAGTAGTGGGTCAGTCTGACATGCTTTTTAGAGCATCATAACTTGAACTTAGAGAATTGGCTCTAGTTGATAATAATAATGGCAAAATGAAATCCCATTTATAATACTGCTGCACTAGAAAAAGCAAACCTCTTGTATTACATCCCTGATCAATGTGTTAGCTACTCCATGCCATATTCAATATTCCCACAAAAACGTCTCAGTACAACAGAGGTTTGTGACAGATAGTATCTTGGAGTCTCCTGTAATGGGATTTGACAAGAGCCAGGCACTCTAGGCAAGCTCAATCAATGTTAATTGAAGCAGAAGTGATTCAAAGGCAAATAGGAGTCTTTGAGAGGTGAAAGAGGGGCTTTGGGATTGTGACTCTCTCTTTTTCCCATTACCCCCTTATATTTAATGACTTGCTCTAGCCTGTGAATTGTAATTTGATTTGCCGTCAGGTGACTCTTGCCTGGTATTATTATCATGTTAGTTGAGTCTTTCATTTAAAGGAAAAATATCTCATAACTTGTGAAGGTGCCTATTTTGCAAGAAGGAAATTGTTCCCTGGCAACTGTGTCTCAGGTGTATAAGGCCCCCCCCATTCCTGTTCTTAATCCCTCTGATATTAGCAGAATATCAGTAGAAAAACAAAGAGACTATTTAGCCTTGAATAATACTGCTGTATTTTCTCTGGTGCTTTATTATATCTATAATTGACCAGCACCAGAACTTTGAATTTGCTTGGGCTTCTCCCAGAAGCAGACTCTAAGATAGGAATTTTTGTGCAAATTACTTATTGGGGAAGTGATTCTAGGAAGCACTGGTTATTCTCTATCTAGTTAACACCATGAGCAACTGGAGCATCACCTCACAGAACTCAGAGCCAGCGTAGAACATGCCTCCTTCAGTCCACCAAGGGGTAAGGGAGCTGGAGTATTTACATCACACATCTCTTCAGCCGTTGGTCGAGGGCTAGTCTCAGTGGGGCAGGGAATACATGCCCTAGCACTTCTGGCCTGTGATGTACAACAGCGCCTCAGTTAAAGGAAGCCCTAAAAAATTTGGACAGGATGCCAATTGCAGCCGCTACAATCTGCTTACAAATATGTAACCTTCTTTCAATTCCAGTGGTTCTTCAAACAGATACACCATATCACCAACCTCTGGATAAACTGTTGGAGGGAATTGGAAAGAGATTATTTCAGTCTGACATAATGACATCCTTTGATCGAGACTTTGGGAGTTAAGGTTAGAGTTGGCACTGTTTTGCTCAAGAATCTAATATTAAGTTTGGTACTCTATCAGTTACCTGTCATATAGCTTTTGGGCTAAACATTCACAACCATTAGGACTTCCTCTAGATATGATATGCTGAAACCTCAAACTGCCAAACAGAAACCAGAATTCAGCATAAGGTAGGTTTAACCTAGATCCCATCCAGAAGTGAATTTAACTTAAAAAATATTAAATATAATATTTACTTTTCATGTTAGGTGGAACACATTTTCCAAGAGCATAGGCAATAATTATGGGAAGCAGGAGAGAGAGAATGAGAATTAATAGACTTCTTAAATTACAAATAAGGACAATGAAATTCCAACGGTGAGGTATAAAGTCACAAACCAGTAAGCAATCAGACAGGGACAGAAGCCCAAGTGAGGAAGCAGCTGAGCTTGGCAGTGAAGAGTTCAAGCTCTGGAGTCAGGACAACCTGACTGATTCATCCACCTATGCCTCTCACCAACTGGGTGGTCGGTCTCACTTACCTAACCACTTCATAGCTCAGTTTTTCATGTAAGAAATGGGGGTAATGAGAGTACCTACTCATGCAATCCCTGTGATGATTAAATTAGCCAGTGCTCGTAATGTTTTGCCTAATGCCCAGTCTACAGTAAGTGCTCAATAACTGTAATCAGCATTGTCATTTTAATGACTTCAGGGTAGAAAGTAGAAAATATTCTTTCTCCTATGTATGTCTTGAAGTACAGGGATAATGTCTGTGGGACAATAATCTGTACGATGGCAATCAGGGAACAACTGTTCTATTTGCCACCCGTCCAAAATGAATTGCGTCAGCTCTTGTCTTTGCTGCACATTTTGATCACCCCAAAATCCCAGGTGTGGTGGTAGAGAATACCAGGGTTCTTTCAGAAGTGCTTTCCACTAAAGTGACAGATCTAGTGCGATGTGGTTTTTGATGGTTTGGATTATTCTCCTTAGTTAAAGAGCTCTCCTTGTCAGTATCTGGAGAGGTACTCACCTCCTCTTGGATGACATGGGCTTGAAGTTACAAACAAGTAGAAAAGGTGGTGTCTCATACAGTTATATGATTTTTCTGAGAATGGGACAGCATATACTTTTCTGAGAATGGGATAGCGTCATTGCTGTGAAGGGGGTAAAACATCTGCCCTATTTTCAGAAGGAGGAATTAAGGAATTGAGGTATTTGGTTACGTGGCCAAGGAAGGCAGCAGCAGATTCTCCACTCCAGACTTCTGCCTCATGAATCTTCATATTTTTTCCAAGGGCTTTAAGTAAAGAGGCCTAAGAAACTACTCAGAGATTACTTAGCGTTCTCATTAAGGGTTAACTATAAGAGATTTAGAAATTCATTCAATTCTTTATTAACAAATAAAATAGCCACCATTTGTTGAGTATTGCCACATCCAGATGAATTTACAATGTTCAAAGTACCATCCATGTGATGTCCTTTTACAGGCACTTACACCACAATCATAGGAAGTATCATTATCCCCATTTTGCTTGTGAGGACACCGAGGTCCAGAGGGTTTTTGACTTGTCCTAGAGGCTCAGAAATAAAGAGGGACTCCAGAGTTAGAACATGATGGCAGATGGCAGCAGATCTACGTAACAGGGTTAGGCTGTGACTAGAGATTTCTGTAGTTGATAGTAATGTGAAAAATTGAGAAGCTGACCCTACGATTGACCACATGTGTAGACAATGGACAGCTCCAGCATTATCTCTGAAACAGCAATAATGCTAGGTCCAGCTGAAATGTCTAGCAGGTTAACCACTGACAGGTCTACACTGGACTTTCTTAGAAAGCTACTAAAGACACAGTGTTGCAGGAAATTGACAGAGACCTTACTGCTGAGTCAACTGAAGGTGTTTTATTGCAAGGCAGGCACAATCACAAAACATAAATCTGAAATACCACAGTTTTCATAAACACAATCACAGAAGCATGCCTTGTTCTTTACTCCAAAACGGACAGATCGGCAGACAGACCTGAGCAACACTGTGGATGAGGTCAGTTGATCTCTAATTCCTGCTTTGTCTTAGAAAACAGTATTCTAAAACCATCCACTTACTGTTGACTAGCTTACATTCAGGGTATTTGAAGCCACTTTGATATTTACAATTTCTTTAGCATTCTAGCTGCAGGATCAAACAGGAATTAAATTTCAACCTAAAAGGTTTATTTTTTTTTTGTAGTGTAACATATATATCAAATAGTGCGCAAGAGCCCCAGGTATAATGTATGTTTGATTATGTTTCAACTCTAAGCGATACCACATTGAGATCGCTTCAGTAGCTAAGCAAATGTGACTCAGGCCATTACCTGGATCCAAACTCTAAAAAAAAAAGAATAAAACAAAAGAAAGGAAATGTATTTTAACCTACAGATCAGTACTATACAAATCAAACAACACAGCCCCATTTACAAGGTAACCTGGGATTGCAATTCAGGAATTCCCTAGAGATAAAACTTGTTCATAAACAAGGCTAATTTCAGCACAGAATAATACTTTTTCAAGCAATTTTTTTTATAATTCCCAGAATGAAGGAAAGAAATAAATACAGGGAAAAAAAAGAAATCCAACCAGTCAAAAGCATCCAGCACTATGTGTTAGGCAGGTGATAGCAAAGGAAAAACAGTCCAGTGAAGAGCTATAGCTCGAACATCAGTCTGCAGGGATGCTGGGTGTGAGTCAACTTCAGGTGCCTGTTGGTTCCAGTTTCTGTGTTTCTGTCCTGTGCATCAGCAGCATCTTCTTCGCTATGCTTCAACAGCTCCCGGAACATCTGAGGGGGTGATCCATCCTCTGGCAAAAACTCAAGGCCTAAGGAGGAACACACAGGAAAAAGCCCATCAGGCAAGAGCCCAAACAATCTGATAGCTAAAGGCTGATGGAGTCAAGGGGCAGAGGGAAGAGTGGATGATTCCTTACCTCCTCCCAGTCTGCCTCCCAACACAGCTCCGGAAGGGTGGCTTTATGCTTTGGAACAGCCAGTGGTTTGGAATCTTTGAGATCTTGTAGTGAGCTCATTGTGCTTTTCATCACCTTGTAGTCCATGGTGTCTCTGTTGACAAGAACATAAAATAAATACCTTGACATCAATATTCTTTGGAATCTTGAGGAGGAGACACAACGGAGCAACACAGACACATAGAAAGAAGGGAAAGGAGGACGAGAGAATAAAACTCAGAAAGGATACTCTACCTGCCACCTTTCCCTGGAATTCCCCTAGGCAGTCGTATCCTGGACTGGAGGCTTGAAGTGATTTCTAAGACCGCCCAGAGGTCTCAAAGGTCTGAAAGGTCAGGAGGCATCATTCCACTGCTACACGAGCACCTGAACTCAAAACTCAGCTCCTTGAGAACCTCAGCCAGCCTTGCCCCAACTCTCCTGAGTGGATGATGTCACTGAAATACTACATAACAGAGAGCAAAACGCAGTTGAAAATTAGCAGGAGATCCTCCTTCCTTTGCCCCAGGGTGGTAGTCAAGGAAAGGTCAGGGAGATGGGGGTAGAGAGAGTTTCAACCACATGGTCTTCCCTTTAACGGTTTCAAGGTTCAAGTCAGCCCACTCTTAACTTCCCACCAAGTGACAAAAGCTCTAAGAAGATTCTTGCAGTGCCATGGCCCATGCCCTTTAGTTCAATCTAGCATTGTTTGTGGCTATTGCTCAGATCCTGAAGAAAGTTTTTATTTTAGACAGGCTTCCTGCCTGAGGCAGAAGAACTCCAGACCTGGAATATGAGAGACACCTGGTTCCACTTGTGATCCTTCTTTTCCAAAACCTATAGAAAGCCTAGGGCTAACTCTTTGCCCCCGAAAGAACCTGTCTTCCTGGAACACAGGATAAAAATCACATAGTGAAGAACACAAGCCAGAAATAACACAGGCTGGGAGTAACACAGGCTAGAAATTGGTACGCTACCAAGAAAGACTTACAGAGAACAGAATTCAAGAGAAACTTAATTCCAAAAAACCCAACGGCATACCAAAGAATAGAGGTTGATAGGAGTGGTCTGTCCTGGATACACATAATAAAGCAGGTACATTATCTGTAGAGTTTAAAAGCAATAAATAAACTAAGAGTCAGTCTGCTGTCTATTATGGCCATGCTCTGGCAATTCTAAACAATGTTGGCGAAAGATATTGCTTCTTACTCAGGCAGTTTCACCTCCTTGGTCCATCACTGCCATCTACACATGTTTTCCTGATCCTATCAGAGCCTTTGGATGTGCTCTTCCCTCTACCTGTTACCTCCTTCTCCCAATCCCACCCAGCCCACAACCTGCTCACTTTCAGATCCTATTTCAAATGCTCCCTCTTCAATGAAGTGCTTCAGGAACCTCTTGGCTTATTGATTACTCCTCATATCTCCTAGGGCAATTTATCTACATATTTTTATCTATACCTTACATTTTATTTATATATGCACATTATCTTTCCTATTAACAGACATCAAGATGCAGTGAAAAGTATATAGGGTCTGAAATCAGGCCTGGGTTAGAATCCCATTCCTCACAATCAATTAGCTGTGCAATGCTGAGTTAGCTATAAAAAAACCTCTTTAGTTTATTTTCACAACTACAAAATGGGAATATCACCTATCACACAGAGTTCTTGTGTGAAATTAAATAATACACACAAAACATCTAGCCTGAGATCATAAACCCTCTACAAGTATTTGTTTCTCTACCCTCTGCCTTAAGGGCAGAATCTTATTCTTTCATCTTTAATTTCCCCTCCCCATTCCCACAGGACTTATCAAAATAAGTCACAAAATGTGGCAGGTGTAGAAATGTGGAGGCTTTTGTACGGGATACCTACCACATAGGATTGCGTGGAGAATGAAATAACTATGTGTTCAGTGCATACATCAGACCCTAGTACACGGTATGAGTTGTATAAATGTATATTAAATACAATGACCTCGTGAGCTAATGTAAGATTCTATGCCTCCATGGAGTACTCCAAACATAAATTATCAATCTCAGGGAGAGAACAGATACGGCACAGCATTTAGAAAGTCACACCATGCTGGAGCTAAGAGATCACAAATGATTTGGATATTTGTCCCCTGCACACCTCATGCTGAAATTTGATCCCCAATGTTGGAGATGGGGCCAGTGTGAGATGTACGGATCAGAATGACTAGATTACTGCCCTCTTTGGGGCTGAGTTCTCATTCTACTAGTTCTTGAAAGAGCTGATTGTTTAAAAGGGCTTGGCACCTTTCCCTCTCCCTTGCTTCCTCTCTCACTATGTGATCTCTGCACATGTGACTCCCCTTTGCCTTGCACTATGAGTGAAAGCAGCCTGAAGCCCTCACCAGATGAAGATGTTCAATCTTCAACCTTCCAGCCGTCACAATTGTGATCCAGATAAACCCTTTTTTCTTCATAAATTAACCAGTCTCGGGTATTCTTTAACAGCAACACAAAAAGGACTAAGAGAGAGACCCTCTTCCATTTTAGGTAGCATGTATTGAGAACTCACAATGTGCCATATACAGCATTAATAACTTTATACATAGTGTTGCATTTAATTCTCACTTGAACCCTGTGATGTGCTATCTTGACTATCCCTATTTCACAGATGGAGCAACAAAGGCACAGAGATGTTAAGTAACCTACCTATGGATGCAAAACTAATAAAGTGCAGAGCTAGGTTTGAAGGCTAGGTTTTTTCCTAACTTTTAAGTTCAGGGATATATATGCAGGATATGCAGGTTTGTTACATAGGTAAAAGCGTGCCACTGTGGTTTGCTGCACAGATCATCCCATCACCAAGATATTAAGCCCAGCATCTGACAGCTGTTCTTACTGATATTCTCCCTCCTCCCACCCTCCATTCTCCAACAGGCCCCAGCGTGTGTTTCCCGGCCCCATGTGTCCATGTGTTCTCATCTTTCAGCTCCCACTTACAAGTGAAAATACAGGGTGTTTGGTTTTCTGTTCCTGTTAGTTTGCTGAGGATAACAGTTTCCAAATCCATTCATGCCCCTACGAAGAACATGATCTTTTTATGGCTGCATAGTGTTTTATGCTGTATATGTGCCAAATTTTCTTTATCTAGTCTATCATTAATGGCATTTAGGTTGATTCCATGTCTGTGCTATTGTGGATAATGCAGCAGAAAACATGCACGCCCATGTATCTTTATAATACAACAATTTATATTACTTTGGGTATATACTGAGTAATGAGATTGCTAGGTTGAAGGACATTCTGCTTCTAGGTCTTTCAGGAATCGCCACACTGTCTTCCATAATGATTGAACTAATTTACACTCCTACCAACAGTGTAAAAGCATTTCCTTTTTCTCCACAACATCACCAGCATGTGTTGTTTTTTGACTTTTTATAAGGTTGGTGCAAAAGTAATTGTGGCTTTTGCCATTAATTTCCATGACAGAGCCGCAATTACTTTTGCACCAACCTAATAATAATAGTCATTCTGATTGGTATGAGATGGTATCTCATTGCGGTTTTGAATTGCATTTCTCTAATGATCAGTGATGAGGTTTTTTAAAATATGTTAGTTGGCCACATGTATGTCTTTTTTTGAGAAATGTCTGTTCTTGTCCTTTGCCTACTTTTTAATGGGGTCGTTTTCTTCTCGTAAACTTGTTTAAGTTCCTTATAAATGCTGGATATTAGATGTCTGTCAGATGGATATGTTGCAAAATTTTTCTCCCATTCTGTAGGTTGTCTGTTTAATTTATTGATGGTTTATTTTGCTGTGCAGAAGCTCTTTAGTTTAATTAGATCCCATGTGTCTATTTTTGCTTTTGTTGCAATTGCTTTTAGTACCTTCATCATGAAATCTTTGCCTATGCCCTGAATTGTATTGCCAAGGTTTTCTTCTAGGGTTTTCACAGTTGTAGGTTTTACATTTAACTCTTTAATTCATCTTGAGTTGATTTTTTTATATGGTGTAAGGAAGGGATACAATTTCAATTTTCTGCATATGGCTAGCCAGTTCTCCCAGCACTGTTTATTGAATAGGAAATTCCTTCCCCATTGCTTATTTTCGTAAGGTTTGTCGAAGATCAGATGGTTGTAGGAATGTGGTCTTATTTCTGGTTTCTCTATTCTGTTTCATTGGTCTATGTGTCTGTTCTTCTATCAGAACCAGGCTGTTTTGGTTACCGAGCCCTATAATATAGTTTGAAGTTGGGTACTGTGATGCCTCCAGCTTTGTTCTTTTTACTTGGAATTCCCTTGACCATTTAGGCTCTTTTTGGTTCTGTATAAATTTCAAAATAGTTTTTTCTAATTTTGTGAAGAGTATCAGTGGTAAGTTAATGGGAATAGCACTGAATCCATAAAGTGCTTTGGGCAGCATGGCCATTTTCACAATATTACTTCTTTTTCTCTGCGAACATGGAATGAATGTTTTTCCATTTGTTCTGTCTTCTCTGATTTCTTTGAGCAGTGGTTTGTAGTTCTCCTTGAAGAGGTCCTTCACTTCCCTTGTTAGCTATATTCCTAGGAATTTTATTCTTGTTGTGGCAGTTGTAAATGGAAGTATACTTGTGATTTGGTTCTTGGTTTGTCTGTTGTTGGTGTATAGGAATACTAGTGGCTTTCGCACATTAACTTTGTATCCTGAGAGTTTGTGGAAATTGCTTGTTAGCTTAAGAAGCTCTTGGGCTGAGAAGATGGGTTTTCCAGATACAGGATAATGTTATCTGCAAACAAAGATAGTCTGACTTCCTCTCTTCCTATCTGAATACACTTTATTTCTTTCTCTTGCCTGATTCCTCTGGCCAGAACTTCCAATACTATCTTGAACAGGAGTGGTGATATACGGCAACCTTGTCTTCTGCTGGTTTTCAGGGGGAATGCTTTCAGCTTTTGCCCATTCAGTATGATATTGGCAGTGGGTCTGTCATATATGGCAGTTATTATTTTGAGGTATGTTCCTTCAATACCTAGTTTATTAAGAGTTTTTAAAATGAAGGAATGTTAATTTTCATCAAAGGCCTTTTATGCATCTATTCAGATAATCATGTGGCTTTTGTCTTTAGCTCTGTTTATGTGATGAATCATATTTATTGATTTGCATATGTTGAACTGCCTTGCAACCCAGGGATGAAGCTTCCTTGATTGTGGTGGATAAGCTTTTTGATGTGCTGCTGGATTCAGCTTGCCAGTATTTTGTTGACAGGTTTCACATCGATAGTCATTAAGGATACTAGCCTAAAGTTTTCTATTTTTTTTGTTGTATCTCTGCCAGGTTTTGGTATCAGGATGATGCTGGCCTCATAGAATGAATTAGAGAAGAGTTCCTCCTTTTCAGTTTTTTGGAATAGTTTCAGTAGGAATGGTATCAGTTCTTCTTTTTACCTCTGGTAGAATTCAGCTGTGAATCCATCTGGTCCTAGGCTTTTTTTAGTCAGTAGGCTATTTGTTACTGCCTCAATTTTCAAAACTCATTATTGGTCTATTCAGGGATACAATTTCTTTCTGGTTCAGGCTTGAGAGGGTGTGTATGTCCAGGAATTTACCCATTTCTTCTAGATTTTCTAGTTTATGTGCATTGAGGTGTTTATAGTATTTTTTAATGGTTTGTAGTTCTGTGAGGTCAGTGGGGATATCCCCCTTATCATTTCTCATTGTGTTTATTTGATTTTTCTTTCTTTTCTTCTTTATTAGTCTAGTTAGGGGTTTATCTATTTTATTAATTTTTTTCAAAAACCTAGCTCCTGGTTTCATTGATTCTTTGAAGTGTTTTGCATGTCTCTATATCCTTCAGTTCAGCTCTGTTCTTGGTTATTTCTTGTCTTTTTCTAGCTTTGTAGTTTGTTTGCTCTTGGTTCTCTAGTTGTTTTAAGTGATTTTAGGTTAACTTGAGATCTTTCTAGCTTTTGGATGTGGGCATTTAGTGATATAAACATCTCTCTAAACTCCGCCTTGGCTGCATCCAGAGATTCTGGTACATTGTATCTTTGTTCTCATTAGTTTCGAAGAACTTCTTGATTCCTGCCTTAATTTCATTATTTACCAAGGAGTCATTCAGAAGCAGGTTGTTCAATTTCCACATAGTTGTGTGGTTTTGAGTGAATTTCTTAATCTTGGGTTCTAATTTGATTCCACTGTGGTCTGAGAGAAGGGTTGTTATGATTTCAGTTCTTTTACATTTGCTGAGGAGAGTTTCACTTCCAATTATGTGGTCAATTTTAGAGTAAGTGTCATGAAGAGAGTCTCACTTCCAATTATGTGGTCAATTTTAGAGTAAGCGTCATGAAGAGAATCTCACTTCCAATTATGTGATCAATTTTAGAGTAAGTGATGAGAAGAACGTATATTCTGTTGTTTTGGGGTGAAGATTCTGTAGGTATCTATCAGGTCAACTTTATGCAGAGCTGAGTTCAGGTCCTGAATATCTTAGTTAATTTTCTCTCTCTGTGATCTGTCTAATATTGTTAGTGTGGTGTTAAAGTCTCCCACTACTACTGTGTGAGAGTCTAAGTCTCTTTGAAGGTCTCTAAGAACTTACTTTGTGAATTTGAGTGCTCCTGTGTTGGTTGCATATATATTTAGGATGGTTAGCTCTTTTTGTTGAATTGAACCCTTTACTATTATGTAATGCCGTTCTTTGTCTTTTTTGATCTTTGGCAGTTTAAAGTCTATTTTGCTGGAAATTAGGATTACAACCCTTGCTTTTTTCTGTTTTCCATTTGCTTGGTAAATTTTCCTCCATCCCTTTATTTTGAGCCTATGTGTGTTCTTTGTATGTGAGATGGGTCTCTTGAAGACTGCATACTGATGGGGGTTTTGGTTCTTTATTCAGATTGCCATTTTGTGTCTTTTAACTGGAGCATTTAGCTCATTTACATTTAAGGTTAGTAGTATTGTTATATGTGGACTTGATCCTGTCATCATGATGCTAGCCAGTTATTCTGTAGACTTGTTTACATGGTTGGGGTTAGAAACGAGGTTTTTGAGTTATACTTCTCTCATTCACTATGGTTCTATTGCAGAGCTTCATGCCATGATGGAAATATTCTGTGCTGTCTAATATAGAAGTCACTAGCCACTGGTAGCTTTGATTTCCTGAAATGAAGCTACTATAATTAAGAAACTAAATTTCAAATTTTACTTAATCTTAATTAATTTGAGCTTAAATAGCCACATGTGCAGGTACAGTAAACTTGCACTACCATATTAGATAGTGAAAGTTTACTATATTTTAGGTATCATTTCATGTAGGTTCCAATTCTTGCTGTTAGAGATGATATATGATTCACCTTATATATGAAGTCAAATCAGAATCATTGAGTGAAGAAAAAGATTATACTATAAGAGAGCATAAGACTATAGGCTTTTAGGCAAAATATACTTGAGTTTGAAATTAAGGTCCTATTTTTCACCAGCTGTGCCCATAGCACATTAGTTAATTTAACTTTTCTGAACATCCAATCTCTATTCTGTTATGGAGGAATAATAATATAATTTCTAGGATCAATGTAATCATCAGGTAATATAGCACATGACATAGGGTACTTAGCACATGCCTGGTATAATTTAAGCCAAAGTTGTATACACATAACGTATGTGAATTCCTCTCTCAATGCTTGGTTATTGTGCAGAAGGGAGGGAGATAAACTAATAACATAGAAGGAGAACATTTTCCACCTGTCCTTCACTCAGTATGCATATCACACAGTGAGTATGCGCAAAGAGACATTAATCTATTTTTTTCTTTCCAACAAGCTCTTAGAGTCTTAGTGTTTAATTCTAGTATTTATTTGTGATTTCTCCTAATTCCCTGACTTTAGAACCCAACTAACCCCCATCCTCTAGCCAAATAAGGGTCCTTAATATTATTTCACCTGAACAAAGTTCCTACTGTTATGATTATTTTTATAACTGAGTAATAACCTTCCTTATCTCAGCCAGCTTTTGTATGAATATTGATCCTGCTAGTGCACTCACTGGTACACACTAGTACACATTCTTCCTCTTTCTGCCCTCTATGTGTATGTGTGTGTGGGTCTGTCTGTCTGTCTGTCTTAAAGAGAAGAACATGGATCCTTGTTTGTTTTCTTTTCATCAGCATTGCCTAAGTAATAATTCTTCCCTGACAGCAGCAACTGGTTCTAGTAAGAGCAAGTGATTCAACCTTGCAGGTTCTTTAGATTTCCAGCATGTTTTCTTGTATCCCCACTAAGAGACACTAGCCTACCATCCAATGCCCTATATTAAGATGGCTGAGTTTGACAACTGGAGGGGCTATCATCTAATTTTTTAAGTCTCTTTGTTCCCCTACTCACCAGCTGTGGAAATATAGCTGCTTCCCACATTTTACTACCACTGTGAACCTCTGTATCCATTTGTGCCTCTTCAGCTGTTCAATGCCTGGTTACAATTCTTTATATTAATTCCCTCTGTTAAAGTAATTGGTTTAGCTCTTCTCTCCTGACTAGACTCACCCTGATATACCTTTCTATGTTACTGACTACATAAAAATGCATGTGAGCATTGTAATACTGCCCGACATATTTTTTCAGATAAAAACTGTCAATAAATTATCAATGTATCCTCACATTTCTGTTCTAGATATTCTCTGCTTCATATCTAAATAGAATATAGGGGGAAAAAAGCACATCAGACAATATGTGTATTATTCTATTCTCACACTGCTATGAAGAAATACCCAAGACTGGGTAATTTATAAAAGAGGTTTAATTGACTCACAGTTCCACATGGCTGGGGAGGCCTCAGGAAACTTACAGTCATGGCAGAAGGAGAAGTAAATATGTCATTCTTCACATGGCAACAGGAGAGAGAAGTGCCGAGCAAAGAGGAAAACGCGCCTTAAAAAAACCATCATATCTCGTGAGAACTCACTCATTATGAAGAGAACAGCATGGAGATAACCACCCTGATGATTCAATTACCTCCACTGGGTCTCTTGCATGACATATGGGGATTATGGGAACTACAATTCAAGATGAGATTTGGGTGGGGACACAGCCAAATTATATCATTCTGCCCCTGGCCCCTCCCAAATCATGTCCACACATTACAAAACACAATTATACCTTTCCAACAGTCCTCCAAAGTCTTAGTTCATTCCAGCATTAACCCAAAAGTTTGAATACAAAGTCTCATCTGAGACAAGGCAAGTCTCTTCTGCCTAGGAGCCTGTAAAATCGTAAGCATGTAAGTTACTTCCTAGATACAATTGGGGTACAGGCACTGGGTAAATACTCCCATTCCAAATAAAAGATATTGGCCAAAACAAAGTGGCCAGTCCCCACACAAGTCCAGAATCCAGTAGGGCAGTCATTAAACCTTAATGTTCCAAAATGATCTCCTTTGACTCCATGTCTCACATCCAGGAACAATGACGCCAGAGGGTCCCACAGCCTTGGGCAGCTCCACCTCTGTTGCTTTGCAGGGTATATCCCCCTCCCAACTGCTTTCATGGGCTGGCATTGAGTTTCTGTGGCTTTTCCAGGTATGCAGCATGAGCTGTTTGTGGATCTATTATTCTGGGATCTGGAGGACAGTGGCCCTCTTCTTACAGCTCCATTAGCCAGTGCCCCAGTGGGGACTCTGTGTAAGGGATCCAACCCCACATTTACCTTCCCACACTGCCCTAGCAGAGGATCTCCATGAGGGCTCTGCCTCTGCCTGGACATCCAGGCATTTCCAAACATCCTCTGAAATCTACGCAGAAGTTCCCAAACCTCAATTTTTGTCTTCTGTGTACCTACAGGCCCAACACCACAAGGAAGCGGCCAAGGCTTGGGGCTTGCACCCTCTGAAGCAACAACCTGAGCTGTACCTTGGCCCCTTTTAGCTACTGCTGGAGCATCTGGGACTCCGGGCATCAAGTTCCTAGGCTGCACACAGCAGAAGGGCCCTGGGCCTGGCCTACTAAACCATTTGTGCCTCCTTGGCCTCTGGGCCTGTGATGGAAGGGGCTGCTATAAGGAGTTCTCACATGCCTTGGAGACATTTTTCCTACTGTCTTGAGGATTAACATTTGGTTCCTTGTTACTTATGCAAATTTCTACAGCCCATTTGACTTCCTCTCAAGAAAATAGATTTTTTTTCTATTACATTATCAGGCTGCAAATTTTTCAAACTTTTATGCTCTGCTTCCCTCTTAATGTATGTTCCAATTTCAAATCATCTCTCTCAAGTTCAAAGTTCCATAGATCTCTAGGGAAGGGGCAAAATGCCACCAGTCTCTTTGTAAAGCATAGCAAGAGTAACCTTTGCTGTAGTTCCCAAGGAGTTCTTCATCTCCATTTGAGACCACTTCAGCCTAGACTTAATTGTCCATATCACTATAAGCATTTTAGTCAAAGCCATTCAACAAGTATCTAGGAAGCTCCAAACTTTTCCACATCTTCCTATCTTCCTCTGAGTTCTTCAAACTGTTCCAACCTCTGCCTGTTACCTAATTCCAAAGTGGCTTCCACATTTTGGGTACCTTTACAGCAACACCCATTCTCTGCAGTACCAATTTACTACATTAGTCTGTTCTCAAACTGCTATGAAGAAATACCCAAGACTGGGTAATTTATAAAGAAAAGGAATTCAATTGACTCACAGTTGCACATGACTGGGGAGGCCTCAGGAAACTTAAAATGATGCCAGAAGGGGAAGCAAACACATTTTCCTTCACATGGCAGCAAGAGACAGAAATTCTAAGCAAAGGGAGAAAAACCCCTTATAAAACCATCAGATCTCATGAGAACTCACTCATTATCAAAAGAACAGCATGAGGGTAACTGCCCCCAAGATTCTATTATTTCCCACTGGGTCCCTCTCACAACACGTGGGGATTATGGGAACTACAAGTCAAGACGAGATTTGGGTGGGGACACAGCCAAACCATATCAGTATGATTTTATGTATCAAAGAATAATTAAGCCCTGAGATGCAGTCTCAGAAAGCTCATTCCTGGGCACATCTTCCAGGGCAGCCAAAAGTTACATAAAACACATAGGCATTTCCATTAACAAAGATCGAGACACAGGAGTCCTTTGTAGGAGGCATTTGCTAAAGCCTAGGCTATGGGCCTTCTGTAGCAATGTGTCAATAACTAACCAGTGCCGATGAACAAGAGCCCTCTGCAGTGTTTCTTCCTTTGACAGTGTTAACTTTCCATCTACTAGCTCCTTAGAGAAAATCTATACATACAATGCAATTCAAGATAAGACTATATTGTATCAGATCTACTTTAGAGGTATTACTAGTCATGAGCACCCCCATGCCCACTGCCCCAGTGCTGTCAGTCCTATCCTTTAAAAACACAGGAGACCTAGCATAAAACCTCCAGTGCTTGTTGGCCACCATCCACCTCTTTGAGCTAGGTGAGTTGAAGGAAGGACCTGTCGACCCATTGCATCTCCAATAACACTCAGCTCTCATTCTTCTGAAATGTTTCCTGCGGTGTGTCAGGACGTCATGCCACAGATAAAGTAACTGCTTCCCAGTCCACAGTGTGGCTACCCTACTCACTACTCCAAATAGGGTTTGCAGCTGAGACATGTCTAGTGAATCACAGGGAATCCTAACTTAGGGCAATCATCACAACCTGAATCCTTGTACCCCAAGTTGCTCCTCATTTTCAGTCTGATTCAGCTGGTCACCCAGACCTTTTTCCCTATGCCACTTGAGGCATACTCTTTTGAGGAACTTGTATAAGGAAGCCTATTGTAGTGGCTTGAATGTCATCCCATTACTTTTGGATTTTTATAGACACTGGCTTCCTAATATTCAAAATCTCTGTCTCCTTTCAAAACCAGTTTTCTCACTAATATCTGTGAATGTAGGAATGTAGCAGAGAATGTTGGTTTCTTACTGTATCCCTCAGGTCTTACCAAGACCAGCTTTGAACTGTCATTAACTGCATATCCTTGCATGCTGTTTGTTTTGTATTGTTTTTCAAGAAACTACACTGTCTGAGAATGGTGGTCTACGAATATCGGGGTATTAACTTGCCATGAGAGGAGTCCTCAACCTGTGACTGATGGGAGTCTAGGGCAAATGTTCTAAATTATTTCCCAGAATCTTTCTATAGGCTTTAGCTCCAGCTGTGCATAGTTATAGCTAGCTCAATATCATACCCTTTGTTGGCTGCCTTCCTTTCCCTGTCATTCTTTCCCTGTCTTCTTACTGGCATTTCCTATACCTCCCAAATAAACTACCTGCTCTCAAGTCCTTGTCTCAGGGTCACTTCTGGGGGACTAAAACTAAGCCTACAGAAAACTACGTTCTTCTAATTCTAGTCACTTCAGTCATTTCAGAAATGCCTTAAATTTATGTACATATAGATGCATGTATACATAAATATGTATTTCCAAGCTATGTCAATTGAATTTATAAATAACTATATATATCCAGCTGACATTTAAGTTTTCATATATTTTATTGCATGCTGTTTCTGTCTTTCCTGTAAGTTGATAAGATGCTCAAAGGCCAGGAGTGCATCACCTCCTTCTTCTATAATTTTTCACGATGCCTGGTGTGATGCTCTGCAGAGTGAATATTCATTTAATCACGGCTGAAGGACAAAGGGCCATAGAGGTCAGGTTTGCTTGTCCTGCAGGCTTGTCAAGGGTGAGAAATCTCCTAGGAGAATGAAATTGTGATGCTGTTTCCAACCCTTTCAAGGATGAACCTGGAAGCCTAAAATGGGAGCTGGCACTTAGACAGGGCACCAAGTCAGAATATGAGTCCCATGGTACATGCTATGCCCTCTAGCCCACTGGGACGTGAAATGCTGTGTAATCAGATATGTTCTCTTGGCCTGTTTCTGAGTGAGAGTCCAATTTGGGGTGAACTGAGCTATATGAGCTAGACGGACCAATTGAGGCCCATTTCTAGGAGATCTTTCCTGAAAATCCTAGGCCTTTGCTGCAAATCAGTAGCAATCTGACTTATGAAGCAGCTCAAAGCATATTATAGAACAGGGTGCTAATAGGTGAGGGTCTAATACAGGTAAAGAAGAGGTCCTATGTTGACCCATCTTTTTTTTTTTTTTGAGACCAAATATTGCTCTGTCACCCAGGCTGGGCTAGTGTGCAGTGGTGCAATCTTGGCACACTGCAACCTCTGCCTCCCGGGTTCAAGTAATTCTCCTGCCTCAGCCTCCTGAGTAGCTGGGACTACAAGAGCCTGCCACCAAGCCCAGCTAATTTTTGTATTTTTAGTAGAGATGGGGTTTCACCATATTGGCCAGGCTGGTCTCGAACTCCTGACTTTGTCATCCACCCACCTCAGCCTCCCAAAGTACTCGGATTACAGGCGTAAGCCACCATGCCCAGCCTACTCATCTTATACTCCAGAAGTGAAATATTTATGGGGCATTTAATAGCAGTGAGCAATGAGTAATACTAATGACACTAACCACAAATACTCTTATTTTCGCTTAGGGCTCTTATCTCCCTCCTGGGCCAGGAGGACTTTATGACATTTCCACTTGCCCATTCCCCTTCCTAACTGGAATAAAGGCTAGTTTATCAAACATTCTAAACCTGGAATCTTTATTAACTAGCTCCTCCAGGACACAAAGGTTCTAAAGGACATTCTGAATCAAACAAAGGTGAAATGACACTTGGTGTTATTTCAGAGCTGAGTATTTTGTTGCATTATTTCTAAGCCTTTTACAACTGACAATCCAGATAAAGTATTGATTAAACAGATCACTCTGCATCCTCAACTTGGCTGCTAACAGAGTTCACTGTGATATAGCTTCGGCCCTTCCTGATTGAGGCAATTGTCTATTGCCTCAAGAACAAATGACCAGCGGGGACCTCACACACTCAGCACCTCACAGAAACCTTGCGATGACTACAGGTGCGTGGGGCAGGCCTGCCCACAGAATGCAGCATCCCACAAGCTGTGAAATTCTAAAAGAACTTTTCTAAGGCTTTTTCTGAGGAAAGCATACCATCATATGGCTTTATAGAAATCCTGCTGATTGAGGAAACTTTAGATTCTATAGAAGCTTTCTAAAAATAATTCTCATTTGAATAGAAAGTCGAGTCCTTTACAGAACCCAGACTGTTTTGTTCTCCCATCACATGGGAACTTGAAGAGGCCACAACAACGACAGGCAGACAGAGCAATGCGTAATTCATCCAGAAATGAACTGCAAACAGAATTACAAACAGCTGTCACAATGGCTGGGATAAAAGCCAGAATTAGGAAGGGCATGAAGGGAAGCACAGCACAGTAACAACCAGAGACCTATAAGCAGCAAATGTGAAGGCACACAGAACATATTCTCGTGACCTTCCTCTAACTTCCACCTCCATCCATGCAGAATGCTTCATCTGACAGTCAGATAAATGCACTTAGAAAATAAATCATCATTTACACGCAGTGTATGGAAAACAGACACAAGAGCCAGAGCAACTAAGTTTCAGGGTAAAGTTCTAGAAGATACAGTCAATTCAAAAGGCTTTTGCACATTCTTTAGGGAAGAAATTTGCCGCTAAATTTTCTCACGTATGTATGAGGGATGCAATACTAAGGAATGTTTAATTGCACTCACCTTCAAAGCTACGTATCTACTGAAAGAGAACCGTGGCAAAAGGGAAAACAGAAAACATATTCCAAAAGGCTGATTCACTCTCTGAATTTTTACATGTATGAGTGCTATTGCAGCACAAAAATGATATCTCGTGTTGCCAACAGTATTACATACATAAGGAACACTTCAACACTTTCTTAAGAGTCGTATTAAAAACATACCATAGTATTCCAAATGGTGCTCAAGTTTGCAGTGAACTTATCATTGGCTATTTAACCTGTAGCAAATTATAATATTAAACATTACCCCTTGGTAGTCTCATCAATGTCTAAAGTAGCTGAATATTAAAGATTACCTTTTATAAAGTCATTTCTAAACCTGCCCAGTCTCTCCTTGCCAGGCAGCTTAACATCTCTTCACCTTAGTTTTATATCATTTCTTTTCTTTTACCTCAAAAATAATACATTTGTCCTTGACAAACCCTGAATGGATACGGGAATATTTATTGTGTTAAGTGTTTTTATGATGCTGATGATGCTTCAAAGAAGACCAGGGCTCTTACATAAACACTGTCATACACATTTCTGACTTTGCAGCTTGAGTATATACTCCTTGAAAGCTGAGGCCATCCCTTCTGCATGCTCTTTTTGTAAGCTTCATAATGCCTAGCAGAATGCTGGAGACTAAGGGGACTATGTTTTCTGAATAAAAAACGAGATGCTCTCTGCAAGGAGATGTTTTGCAGTTCCGCCACACCAGGATCAGGTATCCCAAGGCTTCCAAAAATAGGTTCCAGGTAAGTATTTCCAATAAAAATGGTGCCAATGATTCACTTCCTGGAGACCTTCTTGTTTTTTTCCATTTACTCCTCTCCTAATTTTACCTGTGACCTACTGCTGGAGGTGGCAGGAGATGAGGAAGGGAGAGTTAAAGAAGAAAATTTTGTATAAATGACTTCCAGCATTCCTAACTCCATATTTGAAGAATGGGAGCTCTCAACAAAGTCTTAAATGTAAAATTTTATTTAATATGCAGCTTGTTGATGCCAATAATCCAAGGATTTTGCCAGATTATCACAACTGGGGAAGGAGGCCTGAGGAGGCCATTGACCCTGAGGGCAAGACAAGAGCCAGACCCAGGAGTTTTTGGGTCTCCTAAAAATCCTCTCTCTCTTGGACCTTTGCATACTGATGCTCACAGGAAATGGAAAAGGCAGAGACAGTGAAGTCTGGCAGGGGTGAGTTTGTCTTTCTTTGGAATGCTGGGAGTGGAGCTAGTTGCTATATGGCTGGGAGAGACACCGAGGAAATAAATAATTTGGCTCTCTTATATTCATGATATAAAATAGGTACTCATCTAGCTAACTTTATTCTGGGTTTCAACTGCCTTGTCTGTAAAATGGGATTACTGAGTGTCTTGATTCCATTGAGCATCCTATATTCGGGCATGAAGTTCATACAATTGTTCTAATCAACTGGACCTGTCAATGGGAAAGTCCCCTTTGCTGTAGCCCAAAGAAGGTTATTCAGGTCAGCTCCCAAAATGGTTCACGTAAAGTTTTTGCTTCCAAGTCTATACCAGTAAATTTCCAATCTATCAGACCTTCCAAAGCCGCGACTCGCAGGAACCAAGTTCCCAGGCAGGAAATGAATATAAACAGAGTTCACATTTGTCTGTGTGTGGCCTACCCAGATGTAAACGGATTACTCAACGAGGCAAACACATGACGTGCCAGCATCAAACCCGAACAGTGACAGTGCCAATTATGACTCGGTTTGGCTTCCTGAATTTGAAATGTCACTTACAGTGGAGAAACGTTCAGTGCGTAAAAGCCCTGTGAAAGATAAACCACACCACTACGACTTTCATTCCCATAGATGTCATGAGAAAGAAGTCAAGTAGAATAACCAACTTGCTATGCTACAGACCTTCAAATGCCTTGATTTTTGAAGAAGTAGAATTCTTCGATTTAACCCACAAGTCATATGAACACAAAGGCCCTGGAGGACTCCCAGGCAAATAAAATGGGCTGGGTGGGCATAGTGTGACATGTGAGAGTGTGGGACTCAGCTCCAGCAGTCACTTGCCATGAGGCTATTAGGGGCTGGAACTTCCTATTTTTTTCAAGAGAAAACAAAAATAAAGATTGTTTATGAGAAGCTTCCTAGCATTAAAATGTTGGCAACTATAAACTTTTAAAATTACTATGCAGGCAAACAAGACACATCTATGGGCCAGATTCAGTTTGTAAGTTGTCAAATTCCTAGGATTCTTCTATAGATAAAAATCATAGACATGGGAAATGTCGGATTTCAATGGTTTAAATGTAAGCAGGGTATAGTAGAAAAATGTCAGCCTAGGAGTCAAGAAACCTGTATATCTCTGCTAGATCTGTTGTGCTCTTATGAAGAAAAGGTGGGCAAACGACTTGCCTTCCTGGAGTCTTCATTTCCTACCCTCTAAAACGGAGGCAGACCTCAAGGCTATCATGAGGATTACGGCAAAATGCGCCAGGATACAAGAAGAGCACTCAGTGCACTCCTGGTATATTACACCATAGTCCACTTTGCATCTGTTTTTGCAACTGAAAATTTGGGATAATAACTTTACCTCAAAGAAGCGATTGTTTGAATTAAGTGAGATAATACAAAGGGCTTAGCACAGTGACTGACTGACATAGATGCTCAATAATACTTTATTATTATTTGTAACCAACAAATTTTTAGTCCTAAATTTTACAGACACAGATACAGAGACGTTGATAGAAAGACAGTTTATCCAAGGCTCTGGTAGTGTGTAGCAAACTCAGAATCAAGAAACCGGTCTCCTGCCTTCTGACTGGCAAACTTACTTGCTAAGTTCTAGTTTCAACTAAACTCTTGGCTCACAAAGTGATCTTACTTTGTATTGGTTTCATCCATACATTCAGCATTAATCAACAGGCTGGGATCGTTTTTGTTGTTAGTGATTCATAAATTTGATATGATTGTATCTTAATTTATTGATAAAGTGAGAAAACGACAGAGAAGAAAAACATTAAGCAGATTTTCTCCATTATATAAAGTCCCCAAAAAGTTTGAACTTTTCAATAAAATACAAAGGATTAACTAATTTTTATTTTTAAAAAACCTCCTGTATGAAATTGCCTACATTCTGATTCATTACATAAAATTAGAATTTTGTTCTCTTTCCTGTGACAGTACTAAAACCAACATCGCTCATGATTCCAATAATATGTTTGAGATCTGCAGAAAAAGAATGTTATCCTATTTAAATAAAGTTATCCCAAACCACTGTTTAGGCAAACAGGGCTTATGTATATCAATAATGTCTAGGTAAACATTATTTACTTCAGAAATTCAGGAATCTAACGTCGTCTTCTGTAAAAGCAAAACGTCATAGATGTTTTGAAAACGAGGTAAGAGAAAGTGTTGTAAAGAATCCACAAAACTGAAAGTTCCAAAATCATGTCGTTTACTTACTATGGGCCCAAAAATAGGGCCCTATTTTTGATAATTTGTTCATTGCCCACTACCTCTGATTCCTCTGCATTCCATATCTTTTGTTCCCCTCAGTTCTCCATATCTTGTCTCCCTTAAGGACCTAATGCTCTAAAGTCTCCCCTTATTTTCTCTCAAGTTCCCATCCAGTCTCCACGACCACCTACGGTGAGATCAGTCTAGTCAGAAAGTCTACATTAAATATGTACTTCATCACCAGTTAACTAGCCCCAGAGTAAGCTCTTGGAACACCCTTAGAAAGTCTTGTTCTCTCAGAGAGTTATCTCATTCTGCTGCCTCTCTCGTATTTTCTAAGTTTTCCATTTGTTTAAAGACTTAATTACTACTAACTAGGAATCAGTCACTGACCCAACCATTCAAGCCCATTGACTCAACGAATGGCAATCTCAGGTGGCCATTTTTATCTCCATCCAGGTAGTTCCTTAGCTACTATTCAAAACTGTAGAAATATTCACACTAAGAAACTTTAAAGTCTTCACCTTCTTGATGATATTTTAAGTTCCTCGAGAAAAGGGAATGAGTATTACTGGCATTTAGAAACAATTTCTCCTACCAAACACCTAGTAGAATGTCCTGCACTTAGTAAGCATCCTAGTAATAGCTTGGTAAATTATGGCTCAAATTTATATCTGATCATTTTAAAACATGTTTATCTCTTGAAATTCTCAGTGCTTTCCCAGGAGGAAGTAGAGATGAACTCATTACTATACCTGGCAAAGTGAAAAGCCCAGACTGGATTTCTCTTGCCCTTCTAGTTTGCTACACAACTAGAATATAAAGCTGGTTGGAAATCACATCCATTCAGGCTGCCAGATCTATCAACCATCCTATTGAAAACATTAATATACGATCTGGTTAGAGTATGATTTATGCATTACCATCATAGATAATACAGATGAAAAGGACCCTGTCAAATCACAGGACCTACTTGTCTGCTTAAGGAGAATGTTATTAAAATGATTATTTATATATGTTCTGTAGAGCTTTAAAGACTTTATTCTTCATCTTCTCTTGAAAATTTGGCAAGGGGAAAAGAGCACAGTGGTCCCCCAGTATTTGTGGTTCAGCTTTCCATGGTTTCAGTTACCCACTGTCAACTGCAACCCAAAAATGGGTGAACAGTATAATATGATATCTGAAGACCACATTTACATCACTTTTATTACCGTATTTTGTTATAACTGTCCATTTTATGGTTAGTTATTATTGTTAATCTCTTATTGTGCCTAACTTATAAATTAAACTTTATCATAAGTAGATACATATAGGAAAAATCGTAGTATATACTGTTTAGGGTTTGTTGCTATTTGCAGTTCCAGGCATCCACCGTGGGTCTTGGAATGTATCCCCTGCAGATAAGGGGAGACTACTGTATGTCCATTTTATATGGGTGAAGAAGAGGGTTACCCGTATTCTTCACAGATTCTAGTTCTGTCCCCTGAGCTCAGACAATGGAATGTTTAGGTCATAGATTTCAGGAGAAAAGTTTTCTGGCAGGTTTATATGTTCCCAATCAGAGCATAAGAGTTAATGACAATGAAGTTTACTGTCATTTTATAGGCATGACTTTAAATAATGACGCTATTTATTTCTTTCTAAACTGTAGTTATGATTCAGATATTCAGTTGCAAGCTGAACAGTAGTGGCTTCACAATGGCTTCATGGGCCAAAATAAAGATATAAATAGCACAGTCATTCCTTAGTTAATTCATTACCTACTCATTCTCTTAGGAAAGGTTTTTTTTTTTTCATAAAATAGAGCTCTTTATTAAAACAATTACCTTTATATTTACTCAAGCAATAGGAAGAACAATAGCAAAAGAAATTCAAACAGCTAGATACAATTAGGTGTCACATTTACAAACCTTATGCTGTTATTAGTCACTTCACAATCTAAGCATGATCACAAGCACACAACTAATTAGTCCTCATGCTATCCTTTAGTTTCTTCCTGTGTGTGTGTGTGTGTGTGTGTGTGTGTGTGTGTGTGTGTATGTGTATGTGGTGGGTGACACTCTTTGCTCAAAGCCATCTGTCCACCATTATGAGTGTCTAACTCTATGTGATCTTTCTTATATGTAAGTTTTCACTTTCTCTAACCTTCATACTAACTGAAAAATACATCTCTCCTGTCTGCCTGCTACTTAATAAAGACTATTCCCTCTTTCTCTTTCCAAGTTTCCTGATTACCCTTCTCTTTATGGCCTTTGCAAAAAGAAAAAAACAGGCAGCCTCAACATACAACAAATTTTATGGCATCTCTGCTGGTTAGTTTCTAATTTGGAAAGTAGTTGTACACATTTAAGGAACTGCTGTGTGTATTACTTTAAAGTTTATTCTACAACCTTCCACAGCTGCTGCCCTGATTAGCTCACTCAGATACAGCTCAGATTCTTCACTATTTTAAAAGGACTTGGAATTACCTAAATATCAACCTATTTCAGACCCTCTTCCTTTCAAAACATGTAAATATTTTCCTTACAAAGTACACAACACACACATACTATTTAAGTGCCCAAAGGAACTGCACTGTATCAGATATTTTGACATTTATTTTTTCCTAGAAGTTTGTAATAGGCAATACTGACTCAGACAGACATGTAGTGAGCATTTGGCAAACACTAACTGTGAAGAGACGATGAAATGTCTGTCCCATATGTGACAGCCTAAGGGCTTTCTTGAGGTGAGAAACAAAGGTAGATATAAAAACCAAGGAAATCTTTAGTAAAAGGCAAAAGATTTATATGACCTGAAGAGAAATCAGAGCATAATGTGGCACATATACATCATGGAATACTATGCAGCCATAAAAAATGATGAGTTCGTGTCCTTTGTAGGGACATAGGTGAACCTGGAAACCATCATTCTCAGCAAACTGACACAAGAACAGAAAATCAAACACTGTATGTTCTCACTCATAGGTGGGTGTTGAACAATGAGAACAC